>WBMZ01010035.1:0-18643 GCA_013400975.1 Atrichornis clamosus
CCCCCGGGCCGGGGGTCCCCCCGTGGGGAGCGCGGAGCCCCGTCCGGTCCGGCCGGGGCCATCGAGGGGCGGCACCGCCCGGTCCCGACCGCCACGCGGGATGAGACAGCACTGACGGGGGCTTGGGGGTCTCGGGGTCCCCCCGCTGTCCCCAGGCTTCCCCCGCTCCTCCAGCCCTGGGGTCAACACCTTCGGCGCTGGGCAGCCTGGGGACCAGTGTGTGGAGGGAGCAGCATCCCAAGGATGGATGGATAGACTGATGGAGGAATGGATGGATGGAGGGATGGATGGAGGGATGGGTCCCAGCTCTGAAGGCTGGCTCTCAGCCTCTTTCACACCTTTGGAGTGTCCCAGGCTCCTGGAGCTTGGACCTCCAGCCCCATGGTAAGGAAGGGGACACACCACTGCTGCCCCACAGCTGAACATCCCGGACAGGTTATAACCGAGCATCACTTGGAGCACAGAGAGAAAAGAGCTGTCCCCATATCCCGCTCCAGCTGACAGCTCAGGATGGGAAGCGATCTCTTACAAATTACAGGAGGCTGTTCACACAGGGAAAACACTTCCCGTTCTGCAGAGACCAGAGCGAGACCACAAACAGCAGTGGGTCAGAGCCTCCGCTTCCCTTGTGGCTCTCCAAACCTTCCGGACATGCTGCGGGAAGAACTCCACACCTCTGGGGACCACGGCCTCCCACAGCACCCTGCCACAGCCAGTGAGACCGCTCGGGTGCAGGACTGTGGGTGCTGGAGCCCAAGGACACGTGTGGGATGGTCCAGAGCTCTCCCAGGACAGCTTTGCCCCACTCGATCATTTCGTCTGTGTCTGGGAGCTGAGCAATCCTGGGTAAAGATCTGGAAGGCTGTGACAGGGAACACAGAGATCAGTAAGAGTGGAAATATTGGAGGCAAACCTTTGGCTCGCAGCACATATGGAACATGTGCCACAACGTTCTCTTTCCCAAGTTAACATACATCAGACTCTTCTGAAACACAGCACCTTGCAGTGAGCTTTGGTGGCTGCAATCTCTTCCTAATCCAGTCTTGTTTCAGGGAAAACAGGCAATTTTATATCCCTTTGATATGGGTCGTAGTTGCTAATGATGCTAGGAAGTAAAAAGAAATGGGAATAGAAATACACAACTATGAAGAATTAAAATAGTGAATTTAATTCAGCCAATTCCAATGAAATTGGTAATTCCCTGAAAAAAAACCCATGTACAGAAAACACAGAACACAAATGGTTTCAGCTTGACAGCTGGCAAGAACAACTGGGTGAAAAGGTGAATGGAATATTTCTGACTTCTCTGGAAAACAAAAGGTTCCACGCATTCTGAAAATGCCCTATTTTTTGCTAAATAGATTGGTTTGGGAGGCAGTGATTGTAAATGCTCTGCAAGGATAGCACAGGTTTGTGCTCTGATACAAGCAGTGATTGCAGATGCCACATGTCTGATTTTCAAAAAGCACTGATGCTTCCCTAAAGGAAAAGCTGGGACTTTTAAAAATCATAGAAACATGGAATGATTTGGGCTGGAAGGGAACCTCAAAGCTCATCTCATTCCAACCCCCTGCCAAGAGCAGGGACACCTTCCACAAGACTAGCTCAGAAACTTGAAGAACAACCAAAAAAATCTGGTATTTTTAAGAATCATAAGCCTGGCTTGCCCAGTGGTCCTGATTTGGGCTTCAGGGAGATGCAGGGTCAGACAAAGTGATGCGAAGCTGTGGCTGTTGCCAGGCGTGCGGAGGGAGCTGGCTGGACAGCCTGGCTCAGCTCCTCCAGCACTGAAATACTCTTTCCAAACCAATACCAAAAAAGGTTTGTTTCTAGGTCAGGACCTCAGCACTCAATTTTAACCAGGGGCTGACAGTCCAATCTGAACACAGCTGTAAAATGGATTCACGGGAGAAGCTTTGGCATTCCTTTTGTAATTAGAAAACAGCCACTGAGCCGTGTGCCTTTAAAGGTGAAAGCTATTTTTGACATAAAAATTAGCACGTAGTTCCTCTGTCATCCCTCGGCTGCCGCGCTGGGAGCTGTGAGCGAACAATCCAAAGATAAGCGAGAAGTATAAACACACTGAATTAAACAAATACGTAGAAGGGGATCAGGTTTAATTTGTTTTATTCTCTGACAATTTGGAGAGGAAGAGGTTTATTTTTACACTTTTTCTCCTAAAAAGCACTGGGTAAAAGGTCCACTTAAGCGCTGAGACCACAACGGCATTTAAAAACTTGAAGTGCTTTTAATAGCTGCCTTTTGAAAATACTGTTAAATCTATTTTTGAGATGGATACACTCAGCTACCAATGAAACAGGGCAGGAGTTTTCGAAAGGGCCCAGCAGTGAGAAAGTGTCATTCATTTCTCAACAACTCAGCTCCTCTACAGTGACCCTGAGATAAAAACCACCACAGTGCTGGGTGCTTTAAAAACCTGAGCATTCTTTAAATCCCAATTTTCCCTCTCTCTGTCTTTGGTGGGAATCTAACCCTGACAGCCTTGAAAATGAACCCCAGGCGGTTTTCAGGATATAGCTCAGAGTGGCTGTTTCTAAAATAAAAGTGAGGGAAGACTGAGCAGAACTTGGAGGCTTATCAGCACCCGGAATGCCCCGGCTAATCCTCGGCAGCCCCGGCCCCTTTATGTAACCTGGGATTGCTGCAGCTCAACAGCTTACTGGGGTCTGGGTGGTTTTCTTTAAACCTCTTGTGGACAAATGCAAACACATTAAATAATTCTTTCTTCCGCTCTTTAAGGAAAAAATTGTCCTAAGAGGGAAAAAAAATGTTTTATTTGTGAACAAGGGCTAATGGAATTAAACTCACGTGCTGAGAATAAAACGTGTTCCTCTCTGATCCATCTTGACTGAATGGAACCTTCTCAATTTACAACACTCAGGTGTAATTCCTCAATAAAAGGTCAAATCCCAAATTTCTCTTCACCCCAACCAACCTCTGGAAGTGGCGGGGTGTTGCAAATGAAGAGGAAAACTGCCCCTTCACACCACTGTCACCGTGTCCTGGCAGCCTGGGTGGCTGTGCTGGAATACTTACGTCCCCGTGGCCGCTTCCCCGCGGCTCTCCTTGCCTTTCCGTGCCGTTCATCTGACTGCTCTGACTTTCCACGGCATGCATCCTTCCTTCCAAGGCAAAAATTCAACTTTCAAACTCTCAGCCGGTGCTAAGCCATTCACCTCACGCTGAATGCTTACGGAAACTTCAGAAGGAAAGAAATACACCCCCCATTGAACTCCTTGCAATCGGAGACCTGAATGGGCTCGATATAAACCCCACTCGAACCAGCGGCAGCAATAGGCTTCCCTGGATGTTGGATTCGATCCAGCTTAAAAGTTTCCATGAAATAAACTAGGCTAAGCGCATCAGCTGCATAGAAACTAACTCGGTGTAACAGGAGCATCTGTTCTTCACATCCACCATTTTCTTAGAGCCTGCACTCGGCGGTGGCGGCGGCGCGAGGTGCCACGCGGATCACCGGCTGTGCCGGCGCCGGCACGGACATCGATTAGCAGGGAGCACGCACGTCGTATAAACTACTTGACCAGGTAGCTTTTGTTTGTCAGAAAAACAGCTTAATGTATTTGGAAGGATGGCATTACAGAGCGAAGGCAACGTCCGCACTGAGACAGCGGAGGAGCACACCTCGGAGCCATTAATACACGGTACAAAGCAAATGTTTACCCAAGTACAAATGAAACAGGTCGACAATTAGCTAATGCAGCTTTGTGGACATAAACCAGGTACAGTCGAGCAGAACCAACATAAAATAAAAAGGAAACAGCCCTTTTCCTATGCCACGCTAAGAGCACCGTGGTTAGTGGTTTGGGAAGCCTCTGTCACGGTGAAAAATTTCCTTGCCGGTGTTTAATGTGTTTATTCTACTGCTACACTGCTGGGATAAAAATAACAGCTGGCTGTACAAGGGACCCACTGTCAATACTGCAGTAATTGACAACATACAATTAAGTCTCACACCTGTTTATTGTAAGTAATTCATAGATAACCACTTCTAGTACACATTTTCATATTGGCTTTTAGTGCTTTTGTACTTTTTTTTTTTTTTTTTTGTTAAGCGCAGGGATACCCAAACTTCATCTAAGGGTCATCTCCGTGGTTACCCAGACCCAGAAGGCTACACCTACTTTGGGAAGCGGGTGCGAGGTGGTGTCGTGGCCACGGGTCACAGAGGTGGCTCGGGCACTGCCGGTCCCAGCATGCAGGACACGTGGAGGTGGCCGTGGGGCTGGGGACATGCGCTGGCGGCGCGGCCGTGCACGCCGGGCTCTACACAGGGCCAGAACAGAGACCTCTACACATCTGGAGTAAGAACAGTGGTAACAAAGTCATAGCTACATATTCTTCTCTACATTTTTGTTTATTGAGACAAACTAATTAAAAGGCACAAACATAGGGCATATGTTTACATGGACATTATAACAAACATATACATTAAAAGTGTAGGAATGTGTTTCCTTTCTGCTAAACAGAAAGTTCCTAAGCTTTTATATATACAAAAGTTGTACAATTTGATGTCCTAAAGTACAAAAGATCATTTATAAAATTATTTTACACTAAGCTCTATTATTTTTTTTGTTTGTTTTTGTTTTACTATGTAGTCCAAGCCCCTAGAACAGTTCCACGTAAGGATACAGATACCTGTCACCTGAGCCAGCAGCCTGGCAATCACTGCTCGCACGGACACGGCCGGGGAGGAACGGAAGCAGTCCAGTGTGACTGGTCAGTCCTGCTAGCACTCTGTGAAAATGCACACGCTAATCTCCAGAGCTCTCAACTTCATTAAGATAAAAACATCTCAACTGTAATTTCTTTTTTTTTTCCTCTTTTTTTTTTTTTTTAATTTAATGTAGAGTCTTGGGTTTAGGGTGGTTTGTTTGTTTTTTTTTAAACAAAGTTTTAAAAATGTGAATATGTGACATGATAGTCTAAAAAGTATATCTGTTTCCCTAGACTTTGCTTTCTACTTTATGTACAGATAAACAGGTTAAGAAAAAAAAGCACATGTAGCTTAAACATGTGTGACCATTTATGGAGCAGTTCTGGGCTGGACAGCTCAGCACCCCAGAACTCCCACAAATTGATAGAAATGTGTTAACACAATAGAAGAATAACGTAAAAATGATGATGTTTGCAAATATTTACAAAGTTGAACAGATTTGCACAACACTTGATTAAGAAATAGGGGAGAAATTAAAAGACGCTCTCTGCTTGTCCTGGAGGGGCATCCTACCTAGTTAGTGGTTAGAATAAAAACTGTATACAATTTAATATAAGACAAAACTTCTAGTGAACAACTAACACGTCTGTCCCCTGCTGAAACACCAGCAGGCTCTGATTGGGAGGCAGAGGGCATAAAAATCACACCCAGGGCCTCCAGAATCTTCCAGCTTAAAGCAATATTTCTTAAGTTTCCAAGCACTCCTTTTGCTCCTAGATAAGAGTCCCATGGGGGTCTGACTGTTCAGAGACCATGTTCACATACATTTCGACTCCTCTTCTGTCAGCCATGGCTGTTTCTCACCAAACAATAACAGTTTTTTTAAAAAAAATGTTGACTACAATGCTCTATTCCCTTAGGGTAATATGTTGGGTAATATTTACATCTCCAAATATCAGGTCACAATCCCTATTATATGTTGAAGTTAGAATGATAAGTTATCATATGCTTTGCATATCAGAGCTGGTATCACCTTTCCCATAGGGAATGCTGCCTGAAATTACCATATTCCCAAAGGTAAAATGCATATTTTCTCCAAAAATGCATTTTTTTTTTAATGACAACATTGTAATGCATTTACTCATTAAAAAAAAAACAAACATCAACACAGACAAAGGTTCTACACTAGCTCAGAAACAGTGGACTTGCCTGGCAGGTTAAAATGAGCCATCCACCCTGTCACAGATACAGAGGGGTCTTCGCTAGTGTTTAGATTAAAATAATTTTCTAAGTTATAATTTGAGGGGATAAAACATAAAACTGTTTTTTTTAATTACCTTTTTTTTTCTTTTTTTTTTCTTTTTTTTTTTAAACTCTGGCAAATAAGTATCTGCTCTAATTCAGCATCAGTCAGCTACAAGGTAAAACTTACTTTAAATGAAGTGCTCCAGTGAAACTCAAGCCTGAACCATGTGAGCCAAATCAAGGGGAAGATGCTACTGTGGTCTCTGATGGTGTTGCCCCAGTGTCTTAGTCTGAATTTATTATTAACTAAAACAAAACAAAACAAAAAACCCAACAGAACAAAACAAAACAAAAAAAACCCCAACCAAACAAAACCCAAAAAAGAACTGCTGGTAAGGATTCCATTTTAATCCTTTTTTTAATACTGTTTAGAACTGGTTTACCAGGGAGGAGAGGTGGGCAAGGCCTGGGGCAGGAAAGGCATGCTCTCCACTGGTCTCATGGCTATGTTGAGGGGACCAGCCAGCGTCATGGGGGTGGGCAGGTTCATGGGGGACGTGATGGTGACGGGGTGCGCTATGTTCACTGGAGCGGTTACCGGGGTGGGCAGGTTCACCGGGGTGGTGAGCGTTAATGGAGAGGTCATGGACAGAGGACTGGTGATGGTTACAGGATGCCCTAAGTTCATCGGACTGGATATATTAACTGCACTTGATACATTTACTGGACTTCTCATGCTCATTGCAGCTGCCACTGTGACTGGGTTTGTGATAGTCCCAGAAGCCACAGAGGACGTTATATTGAATGGAGTAGTAAGAGTCACAGGCGTAGTAGCAGCAGTGGAGGTTTGGCACAAGTTAGCAGCTTCTAAAAATGAGACATAAAAAAGACAAAAAGTTTTTAACACATAAAAAAAGCCATGGACAAGATTTAAACAAAACAAAACAAAACAAAAAACCCAAAAACCGAACAAGAACAAGTACAAATTCTGGAATAATTTTCTTTAGGTATTATTAGTAAGTTAAAACTGTTAACATTCTATAGCCTACAGGAAATATGAACTCTCATGCAGGTCATTTCAATTCAGGTTTTTTTTTTTTTTTCCTGAGAAGTCAAGTGGGGTTGTCTTAGCAAGAGGGTTTCCATGTTCATAAAAACAGTATCGTACAATCAAAAAAATCCTCCCAAGAGGAACAGTAGAAATAGAGGAGAGAGTGTACATACCGAATGGTACGTACTCTATAGCCTTCTCAAAGGTGAACTGACATTCTGTGAAGGTTTTAAAAAGTCATTATTAGGGACTGATAAGCAAAGCTCGTTTCAATATTTACCTGCTTATTTCAGTCTTAATTATTGCTACTAAACTGCTCCACTGCTCACACTACCTCCACGTCAAGGCTACCCCAGCAGCACATCCTTCAACCCCCATCAGCTCCTCAGCTTTCACATAAGCTACAGCTCCACACCACGTTGGTTTGGGGGGGTTGGGGGTGGTTTTGCAGCAAGCAGGACTGAAGTGCTGAGCAAGGGAGACCCAGGAGGCCGGGGGTGGGGAGCGGGGCCGGCCGGGGGGACGCGGGGGGACGGGAATCACTGCACATCCATCAGCACCACCTGCCGGCTACCCACACCGGGAGGCTTCGGAAACAGGGAACAGGGAAGGGCTGGCTGCTAAAGGAACCAAGGAAAACACGTCCTACGTCAACGTTACTAAGCCGTGTCTTATTCCACATTTGTAGGGCAGGACCCCAAGCTCAGTTACACCCACGTGTCAGAGGTAAGCCAGGAGCAAAGAGTCCACTTTGCCACTTGGGCAATACAAATGTAACTTTGAAAGCAACATTAGCCCCATGCAAGGGTTACTGTTGGTTCTTCAAAGTCCATAGCTAGGAGGGGTGGAGAGGAAGGGAAAGAGTAAAAAAAATAAAATAAAAATTGTGAAAATAAATAGTACTAGACTAAAAAAATCCCATCTATAGTTGCAAAGCCACCACAAGTGCCGTTAGCAGAGGAGAAACAGCATGGAAAGAGCAGCTCAGGCATGGCACTGACTGGTCTAACTTCACCTTCAAGCACAGTCACATCCAAAGACACATCCCACCCGTGCCCCTTCCCCAATTAAGTTAGGCTAATAACACCAGTCTGACACCACTCCTACACACCCACCTCTCTCAGCCCCCATCCTGCCCCAAACCACTGTTCTGTTAAAGCATATTCAATAATTTCAATAAGAAAGGAAACAGCAATAAGATATAAGAAGGAACAAGCAGAAAAAATATTCTCAGTGATTTTCTAAATCTGACACCCATTTGCTTTATCTATTTAGTGGCCTGATGATATGCAATGTTTCTGTTATCACTACATTTTAACATGAATAAGATGTTTCTATACTGTCTGATCACAGAATTCAGTTACTGGCATAACAAGGGGAAAGGAAGCAAGCAGCCAAAACACAAACAAGACCTAGAAAACAAAAACAGATTGAAGAAACTGAAAGGAAGGTTAGGAGAAAAGAAAAAAAAAAAAAGTGAGTCAAAAACATTCCTAAACACAGCCAGTGAAAAACAATAAGTGGTCACTAAGAACTTCTAAAACATATAATCCATGAAGTCACATGATGGGCATTAGTAATCAACTGTTGTGAAACAAATAAGCTGCAGTAACAGGAGAGTTTAAACTACTATATCCTAAAAACAGTAAACTGAAGCAATCTGTTCTCTATAAACTGACACAAAGACCAACAACAGCAATTCCACTTCAATTACAGCAGTGCAGCTAAAGGTAAGCTGTGAGCCAGCACTGATGAGAAACATGATCACTGACTAGTTCATTTTGTAATGAAAAAAAAGCAACACAGAGAAAAGAGTAAGTTCTCTGAAGTCTACAACACTTTATGCAAAGACAGTTACATGATCACAGAGCAGATGGGATAAACTGGGAGAGAGAAGATGAACAGGACACAGAAAGCACACACATGCAAACCAGTGCTAATGCAAGGATAGAGGGGGTGTGCATAAATACACACATATATATATATATATATGTGCACACAAGGGAACCAGGGTAAATATGCACAACACAGCTACAAGCCACATGCAAGTCCAAGCCCACACTCGTGCCTTGGAGCAGACACAAGCTCCCCTTTGTGACTGATGGCTCTAAGGACAAATGCAAGTACAGGGACCAAGGGAGCAAGTCATGAGGAGGTCATTTACCACAGCCTAATTCGGGCCTGTTTCCTCCTGCTCTTTCTTAACTATGACTTCTAAGAATGAAAGTGTCACATAACATCTTTCCCAACACCTTAAACTCCCTGTGTGACTGTAAACTCCACTCTCTCACAAACCCAAACCCGTCAATATTGGTTTGTTTTACCTTTCTTCCTCGCTTTGACGGCCTCTTCCCACAATCTCAGGGTCTCTACCTGCTTTCCAGGCCAACTTGTTACGTGTTGTTGCTGCTGCTGCTGCTGTTGCTGCTGCTGCTGCTGCTGCTGTTGTTGTTGTTGTTGCTGCTGCTGCTGCTGTTGTTGTTGTTGTTGTTGCTGTTGTTGCTGCTGCTGTTGCTGTTTCTGGTTGCTGGTCTCTTCACTCATGCATGCTATGCCAATTAAGTGAGAACACAAATTCACCTTGAAAAGTTACTCTGTTTTCTGCTGAGATCACAAAGGCAACTTCTATAAAGAGCATGTGGAATCTCACAGGATTCCAAGAACAAAACATCACAGAGGTGTTTAAAACCATATAATTAATTCTGTGCTTTATAAAACTACTTTTCCAAGAGCTAAAAACCAAAATAGAAGTCAAGAGTATCTACTTTCAATGCCTAAAATGGACTTCCTTTATGATTATTTAGTTTGTATCTAGGAAGAACGCAATTAAAGACTCCAGTGAGTCTCTAGAACTCAAACTGATTCCACTTTTTCTAAACCTCAGATCTAGCTTAAAAGTAAAAAATTAAAAAGGCTTTTTACTTTTTATTGCAAGTATGACTTAATTAAAAATTTCAGTTTACATCACAGAACAGCCTGTCACTACTTTCTGGCCACAGTACAGCTCATCATTCCCACCTCTAACAACTGCTCCAAATGCCTCATGTGAACTGGCTTAGCACCACCAAACTGGCTTGGGAAGCCAGAGCTGCAACCCTATACCTTGAAAAATACTTCACATCCAAATTTTCTACTAAGCTCAACAATCAGGCATTTCAGACATTCCCAGTACCTTCAAATTATCCAGGAGTAACAGGAACTGCAAAGATGTTGTAAATTAATACAGTTTAAAAGGCTTTAAGGACAAAGTTTCCAAAGACATTCCTTACTTCTGCCTCTTGATTCCTCTGAAAACCCGTTTTATATTACTAACCATGTGGGTTAACTTAAGTTACAGGTATTTTAATAGGGAAAATTTGAAAGTCAAGTCTTCATTTGCTTGTTAGGCACTCCCAGGTCCAGACTGCAGCACTTCCACAGAGTTCAAGACTCAAAGGAACTATTACAAGCATCTCATCTGACCTCCTGCACAACACCAGTCAGATGCCATTAATGCTCAAAATATAGCAAAGCTGTGTTTAAGTCCTTCTCTTGTCAGCTACAGCCAGAGGGAGGAAACATTGAGCCTCAGGGGCAAAGCTCAGAGAAAGCAGAGAAATCTTTCTCCTAATTTTGATGAGCTTTAGATGAGGCTTCACACCTGAAACCTGGCAGATCTTAGCAGTTCTTAAATAGTCTCAAATCTCCCAACTATCTGTTGGACTTTTAGGCCTGCACAGTTCAGGAAGTAGCACTGAACTTAAAAGGTGAGAAAACTTGGGAACTCTTTTCTTTAAGAGATGGATCACTCATGAACTGCAGGGCATCCCTAAGGGATAAGAGCACAGTCTAGCAGCACACCAATTCCACACATGCCAATTCTTGAGCTGAAGCAGATTCTGTTACTGAATATCTACTTTTAAGAGGTGTGACCACCCAGACTGACAAGGTACGTTGTTGAATTTCAACGTCATCAAAGGCAATTCCCTCCGCAAACACATTGTTATTAGAAATGTTTGTAAAACGTTCACCTACTTTTATTGATGCCTTGTTTACAGGTATTACAGTTGATACTTTGGCTCTGCCCGTGTGTCTTTAAGTGGCTGGTGATATATGCTGCACTCAGAAGTTTACCACAGATATTACACGATACCTTTCCTTCATGGCGCACCATGTGTGTCCGCAGTCTGTCTTTGGTGGCAAAGGCAGCAGTGCACGTCTAGATGGAGGACAACAGTCACACTTGAGGTGCAGACAGCAGCAGTACAGCATCAGCTACAGGCCCACTGGGAGCCCATGCTACCCTGCAGGTCCTAACAGAATCCTGACTGTATTGACAACGTTAAGTTTTACCTGTATTTATAGAGAAACTATAATCAAACTACTCAACAGAGACTGAGAATGGAATTCGTTTCTGAGACAACCAGGACAAAAATCATACTTTGTATTACTTGAACTTTCATGAAACAGCAGGTTGTCTTACACACCAAAGCAAGAGGGAGCTTATAAAAAAAACCTACAACAGGCAAAGTTGATTTCTGTACAAATATGAACTTGGTTTAAACTGCTCAATTACTTCTGCTCCCATCCAGAACAAGGAAACAAAACCTCTTCCTAACACTATTCTTTTTACCCAAGCCTTTTATTTAATAAGATGAGTCACTAAAACACAGGTTGGAATAAGCATGGATATTCCAAGCAAAACAGTTAATTGTTCAAGGGCAATCAAATTATTTCTCCTAGAGTCAGTCATCAACTTACGACAACTTGCTTTCCCCTTCCAGCAAAATAACAGATCCAGAATCAACCATTCCCACCCATTTTAAATAGATCTGCTGAGAAAGACGTTTCATTTAAACAGGCTGAGAAACACACTGCAGACATTACCCCAGAAATGAGCACTGAGCTGAGGATGCTGCTACAATCCTACTACTAAGTTAAGCATATGGTAAAACAGAGCAACTACGCTATTCTCCAAGAAAGCAAAAAGCCTCTAATCTTCCTAAAAAAGCAGCCTCGGCATCTTTTTAAAGTTCCACCAGAACTCCAACACTGTCGTGTGCAGGCGGATGTGGCTTTACTCATGAACTTGCTTTTCAAAGGAAAGTCCAGGAGCAAATACAGTTCTGGAAAGATTCACCTGAGTTGTACTGACACAATAAGGTATTGTTCTTAATAAACCATTTTAGCCCTTACTTGGCATTTGAAGGGTCTCTCTGTTGAGTGAACGTGTTTAACGTGACAGCTTAAATGATCAGGCCTGCAAAAAAGAGGGGAACAGGAGAAAAAGTGCACACTGTTACAAACACAGTCAGGACACCTTGGCAAGCAGTGCTGGTCACCCCCTTCAGCCCCCAGCCCTCTGCACGGCCAGAATAAATCCCTTCCCCTCACCTACCAGGGGCTTCACCTACAACACCTCACAGTTACCCTGAGACCCAACCTGCAGTTTAAAACTTAACCCTGTTCTCCTCACACGCCTGAAAATGGTCACACCTTGTGTAAAGGTGAGAGCGCAACAGCTCTAAAGGTTGAAGTTTTCTCTGTTGCAAGCACAGGTACAAACAGAGCCGGCAGCAATGCAAGCTCCCCCTGTGCTCTGCCAGTGCCCTCCATCCTGCTATGAGAGCAGGTGACAGTTTACCTGCCCTGCACCGTTTGGTCACAGACCATGGCAAAGGCTGGTAAAGGGGCTGTGTGCCCACCCTCAGTAACACAGACACGTATCTTACGGGACCTGGGTGAGGTCAAGAAACCGTTTCAAACCACTCTCCTAAAAAAGTGACCACTTTTAGCCACTGCTAACGTTGCTCAGATGGAGACCCTCCCCACATCCTAGAGGCAGACGAGGCTCTTTATCCCCTCACCCATCTTCTCAGAGGTTTGGTTCTCCCAGCCCCTCGCTATGATAGCTTAGCCCTTCTTGCTCATGAAAAGCCAATACTAGCGCACGCCTGGGATTTGCTACGTGGTACCTCGAGAAGCCTTTTCCACAAACACCACAGGTGTACGGTTTCGTGATGCCACCTTCGTGAGACCTCACGTGGTAGGTCATGCGATCCTTTCTCTTGAAGCGCTGATTGCAAATGGGACATTCGAAGGGTTTCTCGTCGGAGTGGGACAGCTTGTGCCGGTTGAGGTGGTAGACGTCCCTGAAGGCCTTCCCGCACATCTCACAAGCGTGGTTCTTCTTCACGGGCTTGCTGGGCTTCTTCACCGTCTGCGTCACTGCCATGGCCGTGGCGCCGGCGCTGCTGCTGGGGTTGGTGGCAGAGGAAGACGTAGTGACTGTGGACAGGATGCCTGCGATAGTCGAAACCAGTGAACTCCGGCTGTTGTCACCAGCGATGGTTGAGATAAGGGGCACCATTGTGGTGGGAGTTTTCTTTGGCCGTGACACTAACTTTATCCCTGTGTGGCAGGACTCGTGACGCCTCAAATGGTAGCTGTCCCTGAAAGCTTTGCTGCAGTAAGTGCACACAAAGGAGGTTTTAGGTTTTTCCTTTTTAATCCCAACAATAGCATCCTTTAATGTTTCTGGTGCAGGCTGAGGTTTCTGCGTTATTGGTAAGGGCAGAATCGGCTTCTGATCGGGCGGCTCAACAGCAGAGCTCAGGAGAGGCAACAAACTGTTCTGTGCTGCCTGCTGTTGGTGATGGGAGGCTTCGTGTGCCTAAAACCAAACATTCACACTTAAATTCACTGGATGGGTGCTCACTCTGACACGGTGAGAGCACTTACAAATGACAGGCAAGCACATTCTAGACCAAAAGCCATGGAAGGAACAACAGGGGAAGGTTACATAATGCTGGTTTTGGACAAGATAAACCGCTCATGCTGCAAATGCCCTCGCTCTGCAGATCGTGTGCTAAGTGTAGGACACAGGACAACAACCAAAGAATTCTTAAGTTTCTGGAGGGCAATGTTTTATGGAAGACAACTAGGTGCTTGTCAGATCTTTTACTAACAGCATGTGATCTTTACATAACAGATAACTCATTTGCTAATGATCATATCAGATGCCACTTTAGGACTATCTCTGGAGAGGATGAAGGTACTGACAGAAGTTGCAAAATAATGCCCCACCTTTAAGCTGAGCTTAGTGCACACTGGGAATTGAACTGCAGCCACAGAGAGCCAGGATGCGATAAGGCGTTTTATTTAAACAGAGTGTTCATACCCCTTTGCCAGCACTGAAACCAAAGCAACTGGAATCGGGAGCTGTCTAAAGCCACATCTCTATATTTAGCAGGTTCCTGATGCATTTATCCACTGACCACTGTGCTCTCTGCGTCTGGAACTAACAAGAATAGCGGCACGGCCTTTTTCTCTTCGTCAGCAGCTACTTTGTGCTGGGAAGAGAAGCTAATCGATACCCACTGGGAGACATCTAGAGATGCAGGAGAACACAGCTGAGGGGGTGTTGGGAATAAACCCTGAAAGCTGTTTGAAAACAGCCAATGCCAACTGACTTTGAACAGAATCAGTGGCAGAAGCTACAGGGAAGGGACGGGGGGACCGCAGCCAGCACCGCTCAGCTGAGCTGCAGCCTGCGCTGCCACGGGCTGTGCTGCACCACGCGTGGTTATTCTAAGGCAGAAACATTGTTATTAAAACTCATCCAGTCAGACTGGGACAAAACCCTGGCAGATACAATTTTAATGTGGTTTAGAAACCACACAGACCAATTCAGCCTAATGGAGCATTAAAATAAATCACTCCAGCACCTTAAGCCAGTTTAAGTGCATCTGTATTCAAGATGTGCCTCAGTCTCATCAGACCAGTTTTAAATCAGGCTCGTTATTAACGCAGTGTGCCAGGCCTGAAGCTGAGTTTGGGGAAACTTGCATTCCCACTAGATCAGTACTGAAGCCTTCCAGGACTTTCCTACGGTTTTCCTCACAAAATAACACAACTAAAAGCTGTGAGAACTGAATAAAACATGCTACTACAGAGTACGACCCCCACCTGTCTACTTTTACATCGGTTGAGGATGGACAGTGATAGGAAGTGCACTCAGGCTAATGCTCTTCCCACAGGAATCCATTTCAACACGTCCTTTGGACAAGCCAGTATTTCTAGAAGCTCACTTTGGGCCTTTTTCCTAGTTGTATCCTGGACTCTTTGCCTCTCTGGACTACAGCAGGGACTACAGCCACCCCAGAGCACCTCTACCAGAGCTCCTGCCCCGCACAAGCCCTGCATCACTCCAATCTCACTTTTTGGGAGCATGATGCTGCTGATCTTTGGATAAAAGCTACCAGTGGATACCAACACTAACCCACATGGGAAGGAACACAAGCTCCCTAACATTCCAAGCCTATCTGACAGGAAAACAGTTCACACGAGAAAGCCTAGATTCAGGATGTTAACAAGTGACAAAACTTGTGGGAATCATTAGGAACCAGGCCAGCCTGTCCATCTGTATGTGCATTTTAGATCCTGTCTGTGCCGAAGCTCGCGATGCAACAGGTAGGCTGGGTATTACCACACCTGCCTGGCCACAGCAGCCACCTCAAACAACAGCCCGAGGGGCTGGTTTATTTTAGGGAGCGATTGCCGAAGAGCTGGATCCAGAACTCTCCTGGAGGCAACGCTGCTAAATCAGGGCACGGCACAAGCTCCAGCAGCTCCATTAAACTTTTCCCTGACTTCAGGGACAATTGTGCATTTTCAACTATTCATTTTCCACGTTTTTAAAAAGGCTTTGACACTTCTACGTTGCATGAAAACAGAGTCTGCATGATACACACCAACAGCATAATATTGAGCAAGTTGTGCACTTCAACACAATTTTAACTTTAAAAAAATCTGATATGTTTTACAACTTTAAATCAGCATTAAACAATGTTGTTAAACTGCACCAGAAGACACTGCAGAGCACCTAATGATAGCTCCAGAGATACAATTTCAAAGGCAGAGCAAGCAGATCGGATAATGGAGATGCCAAATCCTTTGGACAAGGTTCAAACTTAGGCAGTTTATGGATATTTTTAAGCCTCAAAGAATCATCAGCACTTCAAGGTAATGATGCACTTATTCCTACAGATCTGATGGAGACAGTGGACATAAAACAATGTATATTCATAAGGCTACAGGCTATGGAGCTGCTGCTTATATAAGTCTGCTTATCTTGGCTCCCAGAGAGCTGGTTATTAGCGCCGTGCTCCTCACAGCCCCTCTGCCACGAGCTGTGTTCCTCAGTTTCCAAGGGCTGCCTGTGTTAAAGCCTTTTAAAAAAGGATCAGGCAGCATTTTTTTTTAACTCCCTGTTGGAGAAGGGAAGCCAGCACCTGCTGCACGCCTCTGGCAGGCGAAGTTATTCAGGCTCCCACTACTGTTTTTCTTGACCCAGCATTAACATCCAGTCAACATTTTGGGGTTATTTTGACGGCCTGGGACAGGCTCTCATACAAAATCCCCTTGTTCTGTCACTAATTCCTTCTCTCCTGGGGGGGCAGTAAACAAAAAACCCCTGCAATTCATGACCCGGAGTGTAGGATGTGGCACTGTGAACTTCCAATGCCAGAGGCTAAAATATTTTTGTGCTCCAGTCTTAATGTGAGAGCAACAAATTAGCATGAGTCATATCTTGAACACTCCATCTGATGGATGAGTCCTCCTCACATTAACAGATACAACTTTCGCTTCCCGAGCAGATACCGAGAGTGGATTTCAAACTATGCATTTTGGGGACTAAGATCCAAACAAGAACTGCTTATTCAGTAGCACGATTGTTTCTTTAGAAAGGGATACAATTCATCAAAATGCCACCTAAAAACAGTCCAACAACTTCATTTGGAAGGAGCGATTTACAGTCGCACAGCACAACCCCACAGTGCTACAGGACTAAAATTAAGACCTCGAAACCTCCTCTAAAAACATTTGGCTGAAAATTACAACTTTGTCTCCCACATATTTAACTGTCCCGCAGGAATCCTGTCCCAGCTGGAACACACACTTGGTTTAACACTCCCTCCAGGAAGAATAAATGTGAATATTCAGTTACTTTCATTTGTTATTTAACTGACACTGGGGAGAGGCTTTTAAATCCACGTTTTTTAACTAGTTTTAACTAATCAGCTGGATCAGAGCTGATGCGCTGCTGTGAGAATGGGAAGAAGAAAAACGAAAGTCACATCAGGACTACCTCAATGCTCCTTTCTGCTGGGTGCATCAGCATGCTCACACCCCAAAATCATTGATTTTAACAGAATCACTCAAGAAACAATACCCAGCATTTATTATGAGGTCTGAAAGCTTTATTATTTAGGGGGGGGGGAAAAAAAAGCAGAGGAAAATTTCCACGTCACAGTTTTATGAAGATGCTTCCGACTTGCACGTTCGGAAAGTGAACTGCTGACTCCTTAATTAAAAGCGGCAAAGCCAACTCCTAAATCAGCGTTGTGACATCACTGCTCCAAAACTCAGCACCTTCAAAAAAACACGGACGAGCAGCGAGGAGCTGGACACGTACTTGAAAGCATTACTTGGCATTTCTCAGCCTGCTGCAATACAGTCCTGCCAGCCTAGGAAAAATTTCCCCTGGAAAACGCTCAGCTGGGAGGCAGCAAGGCACTAAACCAGCCCCAGCTCGGAGAGAGATGGCCCTAAACTAAGGAGATTAACTTCTTAGCGTGAAGTTTCCTACGTGCGAATCACAACTGCCCACTAGAGTGAGAAATAATTCACCAGACCTCAGCCAAACTCCATGGCATCACCCGCATCCATCACGAAAAGGCGGAAAACCCAGCGCCAGCTCCCGGTACCGGCTCCCCGGAACATTCCCGGCGTGTTTTCGGAGGCAGAGAACCCGAGCGAGTGACTCATCCCTTGGTACTTGCAAGGGACGAATTTTTCCTCTCTAAAGGAATGGTGCTCGCTCTTGGCGGATTTATTCA
Source organism: Atrichornis clamosus (assembly GCA_013400975.1). NCBI lineage: Eukaryota > Metazoa > Chordata > Aves > Passeriformes > Menuridae > Atrichornis > Atrichornis clamosus. The sequence continues at coordinate 17,873 of WBMZ01010035.1, forward strand.
TTCAACTCAGGTTTTCAAACTCGTGTCACGGGTTGGGTTTGGGTTTAATTCTGAGCAGGACAGTGAGGAAGCGAGCGGCCGCCACCGGGAATGTGCAAAGAGGATTATTTTACCTTGAGAAAGGTGATGTGCTGGGCTTTTTTTTTTTTTTTTTTTTTTTGCTGCTGCTGCAACCACACATTTTATGTTTTCCAGCTCCAAAAAAAAGGAGAAGAAAACAATCTGGTGTGAAAGGGCTCGCGAGGCTCACAAAAGCCAGGCGAGGATTTTTTTTTTTAATTTTTTTTTTTTTAGTTTTTTTTCTGGTACATTGGATTTTCTTTGGAATTACATAAACAGCGGTGTTTTTAAGTCAGTCTTTCACCGACAGAAAGGGGGAAAATTGTGACTCAGTTGGCAAAGGGAGGGGTTGCACGCTCCACCGTCCCTATTCCTCCCCATTCCCGTTAGGATTTCGCCAGTTTTTACAGAAATCCGGCCCGCTCGCGTCCTATTTTAAAAGAAAACAAGCTCCCTCGTCAGCCGGCCCTGAGTCAGGCTGTTTAAAGAGGGATTAATTTATTCTCCCAGACACGGCGTTTGTTCCATCGGGGTTTTGTTGGAGCCCGGTGGAAGCTCGGGGTTGTTTTTTTTTTTTCTGTTGTTGTTTTTCTTTTTGGGCGGGAGGGGGGGGGAGAGAAAAACAAGCAAACACCAAAAAAAAAAAAAAACCCAACCAAAAAACGCGCGATTTCATGTTATGCGGGGGAAAAATAAAAATAAAATATAAAT
>WBMZ01010037.1:0-75000 GCA_013400975.1 Atrichornis clamosus
GTCAGGGGTTTAGGGTTCCTGTCGTTTAACTATTAGTGTGCTCTTAATAAAATGACAATGCCTTGAAGAAGGGGAGGAAGATAGGGGAGTTGGCAGAAAAGAGGGAGTGACAGCTTAATAATCCCTGTCTATCAAAAGCACTAAAAATACCATCCCAAATTCAATGCTCTTACTTTTGTAATGAACGCGCCAGGGTTCCTGTTTGATTAATAGAACACTTGTTGACTGACAAGGACAAATGTGCACATGGTCTGAACACAGTGCTGTGCATAAAAAATTTAAATAGTACTATGGCCAGAGCTCAGCTTGCACTGGGGGTTCTGTGATAAACTCCTATGTTTCAGCAGTTCATAACTTGGCCCTAAAAGAAAAGCTGGGGAGTCTCGAGCCTAAAGTTGGACTGAGAAGGCTGGCTGGTTTCTTTGAAGTATGAAAAGGAAACCAATACCCTTTGGAAATCACAAAGGTTGGTGTAGTAATGGTGGTGTCTCTATTGACACTTGTACATCTCTCAGATTACAGTAAAAAGAAGATGGATTTGCACTGAATAATGCAAACAAATTTGTGTTCATGGTTATTCCCACTCATCCCCATTAACCATTATATTAATTACAAGGGTATACACTCACCCCAGAAATGGGGGACTTCTTGCTTTGAACTTTAGGAATAATTTTCAAAGGGAAGAGTTCAGACCATTTTTTAAATGGACACTTGGATGCAAGTATTTCCTCCATTCCTTTGGGAAAAGAATTTAGTTTAGTTAAGATGTTATCTGACGATACCGTTTTCCAGAGAGAAATCTGCTTTTACCTCAAAAAGGAATGTTTTCCACCAAAACTGACACATCTTCCTGTCCTTAAAACAATGCTTAAGTGTTCAAAGATTTATTGTGTAGCTGTTTCACACCCCAGGGGCCTCCACACAAAAGCCTAATGGAAGGAATCTCAGGTAAGACCTAACTTCAAAATTTGTGTCAATCCTGTACAGGTATGACTGAATTCACATACATCGTATCAGCCAGAATTCACTTTTCTGAATATTTTAGTCTCCTCATGTGAACATACAAACATTTGGCTGTTTCATCATTTTTTTCCTGTCAAATCAGAATTCTTCTTTAAATCATTATTCATGGAGTTAAATAGCTCTGATAGTTTCAACAGCTCATCACAATATGATCAGAATGCAACAATAACCAAACTGAATATATCAGTTAATTAAAAGCTATAACAGAATTTCCCCAGAGAGTCCACATATTTTGTCTGATATCTGCTCCTTCCTTCCAATCTGTTGGATCTTGCAATCTATCAGATTATTTTGGTGGTCAAAATTCTAAACCAGAGAAGTGCTGCTGAGCACATTCAACTTTCTTAGCAACCACAATAGCAGAGAATTTTTTGGTACCCTTAAGGGGGGGTTTAGCTTTGCAGAATCAGGTTCTCAGGCTTAAACAAATAAGCATTAGTTTGTTGAATTGTTCTGAATATTTCTTTTCCAGATATCTTCTTTGCATTTTATAATATGTGAATTATTAAGGTAGGAAATTTCTATACATTACATTCCATATACGTATAGAACTGTTTCTTTGCCCCTTCCATATTAGATAATATAAAGAACTACACAGGTAATCCTCAAAATGTGAGTAACCATTTTTTAACTCTATTATGCCTCCTTCAATCATTGTAAGAAGTTATTGTTTATTCATTTCCTTGGCTTGCTAGTTGGAATTTCAAATTGTTCTCACAAATCTCCATAGATTAGACAAGCCTTTACAGCAACCTCTATGTTGCAATCAAATTGTATAAGCAAAAGGAGTGTACAGTAGCAATTTCTACAATTTGTTAAAATGACAGAGTCAAGATTTACTCCTCTTTCTAGAAATGCCAGTAAATTACCTCAGGCAAAATTTGGCATGTGTTTCAGTTGCCTCCTTTGTAAAACTGTACTGAGCCTTCTCCAGTCTTGTTATTCACAGACTTTCCAATATTAATGGACATCACAGTATTGCACTGTTATGGAATGCTTCAGGAGAAAGGAGAGTCAGCAGAGAACTATGAACACATCACGTGACTCCAGCAAACACATCATTCCTTAAAAATCTGCTATGGTAGCAGTCCACAGAAGGCAAACCTTGTTTTTCATGCCCATCTCTACAGTAAGAGTATCTCATGAACCAACCTCCGTTGAGGTTAATGCAACAGTTTGAGTGACACAAGACATTAAGAGTTAACTTATAACATGACTTCAGAGCATTAAAGTTTCCTTTACATCTATGTTAATATATCACAGCAGACAGAGTAGCTCTGCTGCCCGGCACAGAAACCAGCCCAGGAACTTGCTGCTTAAGCTCTCCCTCTCCCACTTTAGCTTCCTCTTACCTTTTCTTGTTGCAGGTCACCGGTGTCAGAAACACAAGAGGTGGTGGCTGCTGCTTTGCAATGCTTCTGTCTCCTGGTGGCCCCTGATGCTGTGCCACTGTAAGGGTGCTTCGAGGAGCAATGAAGTCTGAAATACTTTGAGACACAAAGTAGCCACCTGAGGTACTGATGCAGCATCTGAATAAAAATAAACAAAGAGAACAGTTTGCACAAGTACACAGCACATTCTTGCAGTATCTCCAACAAGTAGTTTTACCTTGTGGGACTATTTGATAAATTCATTGTCAAAAGCTAAAAAGTGTAAAATTAAAATAAATGTTGTCTGTATCTCAGACAAATTTTAGGTATTTAATTTTCTTCAAGACTTTCCAGCCTATAATGAGAGTGAGAATAACTGAAGGTGACTAGAGAGACAATGCATCACCTTACTACAGCTGTATGCAACCCAGTCCTGATGTTCCGTCTACATGGACTATATTAGCCACTTCATCATCCTAAGACATCTAGCAAATGATTACTGCGGTTTTATCTCTCTGTTTTTATAGATATAGCAAATTGAACAAGATTAAAAGTAAAATTTACACCTTAGAGAGATGCACGCAATAGTCTGCATAATTGCACATAAGTTATGTTAGTAAGGCATTTTCACACATAAAGCTTCCTTTGCTCCACAGCACTTTCACAGCTGAGTTTGTTTCATATTTGAGATTGTTCCCCTAAATCGAGGCATACCACCATATACAGCTAAACATTCTGCTGGGTCTGTTACACAATTACAGATGTTTGTTCCACATGTGCCTACCAAAATAATCCAGACCCTCCATATAGCTTCCTTCTTTAAAGCAAATAGCACGGAATAGACTGTTTTATTCCTCTCCAAGACTTTAGTCCCAGTAGGCAAAAGAGAGTCTTAGAGCACGTGAAAAGCTTGGGCAACAAAAAAGCACAAAAGCTTTTTGCTGTTTTGCTTTTGTCATTTAAGCTATCAAACAAATAAAAACAGACTGGCTAGCAGCCAACTTGAATTGTAGTTAAATAAATTTCTATTACACTTATTCAATTTGAACAATGCAAAATAATTGAACAAAAGCAAAAAGCTCACAGAATTTATTTTTAATTTAAAGCTTATCTTTAGAAATATATCGACAATCTACAACAAGCTACTTGTTCTGCTGTACTAGGCAGAACAAGTCATAATTTTAATTTATGACTATAAATAAGGTATATTTTTTTTTTATTCGTTCTAAGAACTTCCTTCTGGTTGCTAAAGGAAAATTGACTTGTAAAACAGCATAACACATAGTAAAAGTAAGCCTTTTTTCTAATGGTGGGAAAAGTTTAAAAATGGAAGTTAACAAAACACACCTCTTGTCTTCCAAGTACAATAAAGAGAATGCTAAATTTTCTTTAAAAGTATACAAATAGACAGATATAATTTTATCTACAGAAGTATTATCAACTCTGCCCAATTATTTGCAGGCTGTATTTTCAAAACATCATTAGGTTGGTTATTCAGCTAGCAAATACATAGGTGAGCTGTTTATTTTAAGAACATTTCATTAACCCAGTGGTGTATTGGACTGAAAAACTTAGTTTTTCTTTGTGCATTGTAGTAGAATATGCAAATTCTAACCCAAATTATCAATATGTAACCTACAGTTTAAACCAGAGTAATGTGGCTGGCAGTGGGACAGCTGACTTTTAAACACAGCCAGAGAGAGCGTTTTCTGACAGGGTTTCAACTGAACAACACACATGTAGACAATTAGCCAGGTTTTAGAGCCTGGCCAAACCCAGAGAAGAGCTGGAAACATGTTCCTTAGTGTTTCTCATTAGAGACTGGCTGCCCGAGAGGATTCCATGGCAGAATGGCTGGTTCATGGCTGGCCTTTCCTCTCAGAGACCTGCGTGTAACGTGCCCCAGATTCTGTGAGGGTGACTTAGGTGGTGTGAGTGCAGTCCCAAGTGGAAGCTGATTTTCCCCGTGTTTGAGCAGTGATTCCCAGGGCAGTGCAGGTGGCAGCCAGGGTGCCGAGCCGGGGCAGGGGTGACCGGGACTGGCAGCAGGAGCACAGGTCCTGGGGCTGCTGTTCCTTGTCCCCTGCCTCACCCTGTCTGCACACTCTGCACCAAAAGAAGGTTACAGCACTCGGGAATCTGGGCCAGGCTGCTTGGAATGACTGCTGAACTGACAGACAATAAATGCAGGTTTGCTCTCCTCACAAATAAAAATTAAAATCTAAGCCCCAACCCAATCTGATAACACTGCTTTGATTCACTGCAATGCCGTTGTTTCTCATATCAATCTCTTCAAGTACAGCTACACCTGCATTACCATCCTCAGCACTGGGAGGGATTTGCACTTGAAGTACAGTTTACTTCAGCACTTCACATGGAATACCCGATATCCTGTTACTTTTCCAAATGCTTTAACATGACTTCAATGTGTGTTAGTCTGTGCGTGTTCTCTATCAGTGTGGTAATCAGATAAAACTCAGCCATATTGATAAGATACTCCAAAAGGAAGCATTAAATGCATAAATACAGTGTGTCTACCATGACCTGATATGTTGATTTCTCCATAAATTTCACATACTTTCTTAAATTTTGCTATTAAACCAGGATTTCTCAGTCAGGGAAACCAACTCAACTCCAATATTCAATTTCCCTGCAGTTTTTCTAAACCACAAAATAGTACAATTTATAGAGAAGAATATCTGCTATGACACATTTCCTCAAAGGGAACATTTACTGGAGAATCCATCACTCTAATGACATCTTTTTAACCTCTATGTTTTAAACATTTTGCTACAAGTATGTCTTTTCACATGAATTAGTAGAGCCTGTATTAGTCAATAGTAGACCACCACATGTGGTTTTGTACAGATAAAAGGCTTCAGATCTCATGTAAAGAGTGTGCAAAGTTTGAATCTATATTATATACGTGCAAATTATTCTAGAAACAATTTTCTCATTTTTACAGCAAGTTTCAGCCTCTCAAAGCTGCATTCTGTAAGCATCTCTGCGCATGTTCTTGAAGCAGAAAAGTGAGATACTTTCCTTTTGCTCTCGTTTAATCTGATGACCCTTCTGTAGTTAGTAGTCCCAGAGAAACCCCAAACTATCTTTTATTATTCTCCATGGCCACATTTTACTTCTCAAATACTTACTGCTCAGCTACACCTAATTGCTTTCAATGTTGCTTCTTGGAGAAGGAATGGCTATCATCCTCTTCAGATTGCCCTTCCCAATGTAGCTACGTGAATGATGTAGTTACAACTCTCCCAGTACTTATTTTCTTACAGTTACAACATCTGGAGCCAGTTACTAACATGAGAATCACAAAAGGAAAGTTTCAAGCCTTTGTGGTTTTTGAGAAAAGTCACTCAAACATACCCTACAAGCCCACAAACCAGAAAATAAAGTTCTAATTTTATTTATTTAAAATATCATTAATTTTCAATACGTAGGGATGACAGTACCGTGCGGCTGATCCTCTCATCTCAACGTGACCCTGATGCACTGACTGCTATGATGGACAGGCAGGGGCTGTTTGGTCATGGGAGGAGCATTTCCTGTGCTAGGAAGGATGCTCAGAACAAGGACATTGCTGCCCAGCTCGTGGCCAGGCTGCACCGGGAAGGAATAGTGCCACACTGCACGTGAGCAGGTATGACTTCAAAAGTCTGCATTTATTTCCCATTGTAGTATACCTATTGTTCCTATTCTTTAAGGCACTCACCCAAAAGATTACTTGTTATAATAATTAACAAATAAAATTTTAGTACAAAAACAACATTCACGCTGCAATCCAAGATTGACAGGGTTTGGGAATTTGTTCAAAGATTAATTACATTTTTATAACACATGACAATTTCCTAGCGCATAGCTGCTAGTTCATGAATCAATTTTATGTTTTAAAGATAATTATAGATTTACGCTTTGGAGTTAAAGATTTCTAAAAAGATGTGTTAGAGAAGATTTCAAGAGACTACAAACCATTTTGGTTTATGTGGAAGAATGTACCTGGTAGAAGAGGAGCTCTTGGAAAGCTTCAGAAACCTTTAATGTGCAGCCCTTGTCTTTCCCATTTTTGAAATATTACTCACTTGAGTAAAATAACTGCCTACTGTTTCTTTCAATCTGACAGGCTGTACCTCTCTGAGCCTGCCCTGGTCACAGAGGGCTAAGAAAAGCTGCCTTACATTGTCCTTCCCCTCTTGTTCCTCTGTTTCTCACCTTTTTCATCTTTCTTGTGAATTTAGAGAGCTTCCCACTTCTAAACTCTCAAGCTTTCAAAGTGTGACACATGAGTTTAACACATCTTGTTAACTTATTATTTCACAGAAAAGACTTTCCTTTGGAAATATTCTAGGTCAGCTTTGCCACTACTACGAGAAGTAATTTTTCTGAGGTCTTCATTCATATAAGTACCAAGTATCCTCAGATTGTGATATCAGAATTAGACCCTTTATGGTTTCCTACTGGAAGCTGATAAAAAGAAAAATAAAATCAGAGGAGCAATTTTGGTCCACTGCCATCAATGGGAACTGTAAAGAGTTACAAAGGAGAAGATATTCCTAAAACAGTGATAGAAATAGAGAAGGAAAAGCATGAAAGGACTTCCAGTCATGCAGTGGATGTTGCTCCCCTGTGAACACACTGACATTTTCTTCTCGACAATGAACAAAGGCTATTTTCTCTAAGGGAGAGGGCAGGAAAAGGCTCAAACTAAAGCTGGGTCAGGACTGGTCAGCACAGAGTTTCCATGTCATTGGTTAGAGGAGTTAAAGTCCAGTTAAAAGTCTCTTTTGCCTATTCCCAGCCTGTGCTCTCCCTTTGAAATCCATCTTGTCCCTCCACAATGCTGCTCACTGGGTATCAATCTTCCATAAAACTCCCTGTCCCCGTCAGCTCCCTATCCAGTCCAGCTTTTACCCAAACATCCCTAAAACTGTGCTGGTTTTCCTTTCCAAACCTTCAGTTGTAAAACTTTCCCCTTTAAAACTGGAGCATTTAGGAAGCAACAGATGAGAATTTAACTTATACCTATTTTTTCCAGTAGCTGATAATAAAAGCTTTTTCTGAATGGATCCTTGCTCCTGCCACATTTGATGTGCCTGCTCCAAAGCAGTACTAGCACTTCTGCATCACACAATTTTTCATATATTTTGAGACTTTTGGGGGGTTTTAATTTTTTCTTTTCATGAACTTCTTCCTTTCAGACCTAAAGATTAAAAAGAATTAAGGAAACGCATTGCTTTTTCCAAGTGAAGAAAGATACAGAGACTTCAAAAATCTGGAGTACACTCCCTGCTTCCTAGAGCTTTGAGACAAGAGGAGGAACACCGTGCCATTGTGCCCTCCAAGGCAGACTGGGGTGGGAGAGGCACAAAATCCCCACTCAGGGCAGAACATTGGGCTTACGTTCCCACACACCTGGGCAGGGCGGACAGGCACCAGCCAGTCACACCTCGTGATCAAACGGAACCTGTCCTGCAGCACAGACTTGACACACCTTATTAAAGATGTTCTGATGGCGTCTGCTAACATAAAAACGTTTTATAAAATATGCTTACTTTTAGATTATAAAACCCCACAAAAACCTACAAAACTTGAGAATAATTAGCAAAATATTAAAGCTGAACGACTATTTATGAAAAATTAAATCAAATGTCCATATCAAAAAATATTATTTCTTTGACTCTCAAAGCTAAGATATACTTATCCTTCCATGAGCTCTAAAAATTAAATAGGATAATAGAACAGCAAAGCTGCAGGTAAGGGAAATGCAGTCACAATATACAAAGATAAATGTTCAGCACAGATTTGTACTAAGCTGCAGGCTTTGCAGGCTTGATGACTGAACATTACTTCAGAAACAGTGTACCATAGACCTCTCACTTCTTGCATTGTTTTTACACTTAACACATCTGAGGACAGAACAGCTCACTAATATCCACTGGTGAGAAAGCCAGAACTTTCAAAACTGGAGCAATCTGAAGACGTTCAGGAAAACATTTAAAAAAACCAAGAGAAAAAGCAGTTTTTCCAGAAGAAGGCTTCCTCCCCCTCTTCCCTGTCCCTCACTCCTCTGTCTCCCACCGAGCCAGCACCAGATATTTCAGAAATCACACACTGGGCAGATACACAGGATCATCTGTCCCTTCTTCCATAAAGGTCTCATCCAAAGGGAAAAATCTAGACAACCTTGTTCAAAGAGCATGCTGGTAGCAGCAAGTAGCAAGCCTTCTGTTCTAAATAGTTCTCACCTTTGAAAAGAGAAATTTTAATGGAATAATTTGTTAATTTCAAATCCAGAAAGTTGGATCACAACAGTAGAAGAGTCTACAGGACATTTTTGTGATAAACAGATTAATCTAAAACAGTTCACTAATATCTAATCTATGAACATGACTAATGAAGAAAGAATATTTTCTCAGAATAAAGATTACTACAAAACTAACATAAAATAAAGTCCTGGTAGGGAAGTAATATTTTATAGATTTAAGAAACAAGTGAAATATTTTCACTCCAAAATAGAAGTGTTTCACCCGAATCCAGGAAACTGTTTTTCCTCTATGCAAATACTTTTTGAAATGCAAATTTAATTTCCCCAAATATATTTAATGGTAAACAGAAATTCTAAAAATAAAATATTTATTCAAGATTAATAGTAGGAACTAATAGAATGGATTTAGACATTGAAATCAAGATGAATAGTTAAAAATGGGTTTGTTCCAAAATAAGATTAATATATTGATTAAAGAGATATTTCCTTCTATGTGTAAATGTAAGAGGCAATATTTTTGTCTCTGGCTTTGACTGCTTTTTTACGTCTAAAAGCTACAACTATGAAGAATCAGTCAGGTTTCCTGGTGACAAGTGCTAGGGACACAAGCTAGGCTGGGAAGCAGAAGAGAGCAGTGCTGGGACAGCACTGAAGAGGGGCTGGGGTGTCTCTGGGGTTCACAGTCCCTACCTCCCCGTTCCAACTGCACAGAGGAAAACACCTCTTGGGTTGCTTTAAAGCTCACAGCCAGCCCTGCCCCTGCCTGGCCCGGGATCAAAGGGCTGGAAAGGTGGCTCTGTGCCACCGCTCCCCCTGGCTCTGCTCAGCCTCACCAAGGCCAAACTCAGCACAGCTGAGAATCCATCCCAGCACGTTAATCACGGCTTGGGTGGAATTGCTGTCATACTGGAGTTTTCGTTTCCTCCACCTTTTAGAGCCTGACTTTTTAAAAAGAGCACATCATCAATTTTCTGACAACTCATTTGGAAATGATGCACTTCAGATTGGAAATGTCCTTTTCTTTGCAGTTCTAGCAAGCAACTGAAGTTCGTAGAAGTGGAGCACTTATTACATCGAAATATTCACAAGAGGAGTTATTCAGACATCACCTGACAGTGATGGAGACACAGCCCAGTGAAAGACAAAGTCCTAATCAAGCCGCTAAAAGCATTTTCATATCAATACCAATCAGATTTGCCAAAAGTGCAGGAAATTGAGTTAGGTGCTCACTCTGTCTTGTGCCAGTGGGGCTTCTGGCAGTACAGCCTGGCACCAGAGCCTTGGAGGTTTCTTTGTCCTCTTTTTCCTTTTCACATGGAGAGAGACAAAGGGAAAAAGAAAATACAGTCACTTCAATGAGATGAAACAAAGTCACAAGAAGAATTGTACATTCTCAACAAAAAAATGTAGACATGGTATTAGGAAAATTTCTTACACAGAATCAAGCACATTTCACCACAATAGAGATACAATTCAAATCTTTACTGCAGTCCAGCTGCAGTGTTGAGTTCAAGAGTCCTTTTTTGTTAATTATATTTAAATGGAATACAGAACAGAGATATATCACAGCTCTTGTGCTATCAGAGCCACAGCTCCATATATTCTGGAAAACTCAAGACTCACTATTTAGCTGGAAAGAGATGCATATTTATAATATTTGTCATTGATATCAATGTAACATTATTTAGTTCCAGAAGTTGCTCACAGGAGCTACCACAGTCAGGGGCTACTGCCTCCCATGGACAGGATGGATTAAGATTACTGTGCACACTGAGATGTGAGGGATCAAAAATGAGGTCACAAAAACTAAGGAGACAAATGAAAACTCCCTGCACAATGATAAAATATTTCAAACTAGAAAAAGTTTGCTGGATTATGGAAATACATTCTTCCTGAATAGCTTCTTTCCCTTCAAATCCTAGCCATCTTTAAAAGCAAGGTGACAGCTCTCACAAGAGTAATTTTTCTCTTCTCTGCTGTGGTTTGATTTAGATCTCCTTTCCAGTGACAGACTGCCAGATTGTGTAAAGCCCAGAGATCTCTACAGCAGGCAGTCCACTAATGACTCAAAGTTTGTGTAAGATACAGAGAGAGGCATGTACAGAGAGCAAGAGAGAGAGGATAGAAGAAGAAAGAATTAAACATCCCATCAGACAGGGCCCCTGGGCTCGAGCCCCACTGGGGCTGTGGGGAACAGCATTACCCCAGCTGGGCTCCAGGCATCCCCAGTTGGTCAGTCCAGATGTTCTGTTAGCACTCCATGGATAAGTCACTATAAACTGCAGTTACTGAAAAAGTACAACATATGGAAATGGAGTAGTGTTTTCAGTGATTTGTTTGAACAGCTTATATTTTTGGTCTGCAAAGTTTGAAAACTTTTTTCTTTTAATAGGATGTTTCTTTTTTTTCCTCTTTTTTTTTTTTTCAGTATCAGTTGCAAAACTGCCTAAAGTCATAGTTACATGTCAAAACCCTGACACCTACTTTTAATGACTTCCATTTCCATTCCAACAGTCTCATCCACTTAACTTCCTCATTGCTTGGCTTCTGCTCCAGCACTCACATCTACATTTTATCAGTGTTTCATGGCTTTCAATGGTATAACTCCCTGGTCACACAAATACTGTAATACTACTACTATCTTCATTATGCTAAAAGTGGACTTTATCCCTTCAGTAGCAGTTGAAATGAAGAAGCAGTTAATTTTTTTCCCTTCTGATTATAGCTTTCCACTTCAAGATAATTTACATTTATTTGAATCATATATAGCAATGAACTGAAAAATAAAATACTCAAGTTAATGGACCTTTGCTTTAGCTAAGAATAAGGAATTCTCAGAACTCTCACAGTATGGACATTTTGAGGAAATTACTTTCATGACATTCAGCTGAGTAGAATAGTCATAATTAATTTAAGTCAACTGTGCCAAAGCAACGTGTTGTTACTTCACAGGGGATGTTTGCAATGGAGGATGAGTTATTGACTCAACAGGCTTAACAGTCCTAGGAGTGCTTGACCTGCATTCAGCCTGAACTGCATACAGCCAAAAAAAATGGAAGTCTCCTTCTGCAGTTCTCACATTATCTAACCACTTCCTAGAACAGGGCATTCATTCCATTCCACTCTGTTGGTAAAATGTAAACTACTAATTAATATCTTATATTCATTATTAGAATTAATAATGCTTGTCGGCATCTAGGAGGCTTAACCAAGACTAGGATCCTATTGCAGTGCTGTAGAGACATCCTGGAACAGGCAGCTTTGCCTTGTGTTGCTCGGTTTGCAAATTAGACAGGCATGGGCAAACAACTTTAGGTCCTCTTGCCCAGCTTCACACAGGAGAAACACAGCACTCAGGCAGGGAAGGGGCCACCACAACGGAACAGGACAAAAATAGATATCTACACTCACTCGTGGGAATAAATGTAACTTCAGGACTCAAGCCCAAGGAACCACTTCAGGGATTTTAACGATGGTGTGAGTTGCTTGCTCCCAGATTTTAAAGCAGCTAAACATAAAATTTCTTTCCTTTGCTACAAACAAAGACAGCTTCCAGCACTCCTTACAGTAGGAAGGGCAAAAGTGGATTACAACTGTGTTTGTTTTGTTAAAGGATGAATGAATTCTTCTTTTGGGTCAAAGTATCTTTCCAGTTACTAAGACTCTGTATCCAGGAGAAAATCTGATTTCTGACCACTTCTTGTGTTTCACACACAGTGTAGCTTTGATCAATATGATTCAGAATAAGGAAAGACATTGCACATTTTTTAAGGAATAATGTACAAAACATCACCATTGAACTACTGCTGTTACATATATAGGTATAGCCAGGAACAAAGGGCACACAAAAACAGAATCAAGAGCAATTGTTTCTTAGAGACTTATTATGAGATTTAAAACACAAACTATGGAGCTAGAAAACAAGTTAATGCCTTAGTCCTAAGTGCAGATCACTGTCTAGAGAGCAGAAAGGACAGATTTTTTTTTTTCCCACTAGAAAATATACCTAAATCAACCTTACTATGTGGAAACTGAGTGCTGTAACTATATTCCACTAGCAAAATGAACCCTCACACCATTTAGTAAAAGTAGTTTACATACCATATTTTGTAATACTTAGAAATATGTCCCCCGGAGATGAGAAATATAGAACAGGTGAGATAGGTACTCAGCAGAGCCAAGGGATGTACAGGAGAACCATGTTAATCTGCACATGAATATCATGATTTCACAATTTCAGAAATATTTTTAACACAAAATCTGTGTGTATGCATGCATGTATGGAAGCCTATGAAATTATGGAAAGTTGTGGATGTCTTAATTACCTTAGGTTAGTCTCAGAGGTCACTCAAGAGAGAAAGAAGTGTGTTAAAAAAATCCAGACTGAGTAAGGAGTCCAAAGTTCCCATCAAAATAGTGCAGAGAAATATTTCTTATACCTGAAAGTATCACAAAGAGGCGAAGGATGGGCAAACATGGAGGAGCCTAAAGAGCAAGGAGGAGACACAAGTGACACGAACTGAAGAGAGAAGAAAGAAGAAATATCAAATCCTTGATATACTTTTGTGTCCCTGCCTTCCTTTTCACAAAAAAGGCATTTCTTCACAGTGAGAGGTTTAAAGAATTCTTTCAGCAATTCCACCTGGTCCTAAGGCATCTGCTCCTTGAAAACTCTCAAAGGTTGGCTATTTTTAATTTTCCTTCAGCTATTTCCTTTTTTATCTGCCTTTCTGGCTAGAAACATGTACTTGGCACAATTTGTCCATTCTTACAAACCCTGAATCTTGGGACCCCTTGTCCTCTACTCTGGACAGATTTACCAAGGGCCACCACATCCACCAGCAGAGGATGGATGGTACAAGATCTAAAGTAAAACCTCACGTAATTCAAGCTAACTACAAAATTCTAATACGTATGTCAGCACTTCAGGAAATATTGTTGTCATATGGTCTCTGATGTCCAGTGATTACAACGAATGTGTACTAAAACCTTTATAAGTGATTGGGATTTTTCTTCACTTGGGAGACATAATCCTAACGGCTAAAAAAAGCCAGGAAAGAAAACATAAAGGTGGAGAGTCCTAACTGGAAGTTCCTGCTGGATCCTGTCATGTTGTGTTGCCCATTGTTTGTTACAGAGATGGGAACTGTGGCATCTTACCAGCCGTGGAATTCAGGCAAGTGAATCCAAAAAAGAGTGAAGGCAATAAAGAATATGAAATCGCCTATTTTTTCACTTTCATTCAAATATTCCACATGCCATAGAACGACATGGTTACTTTTATAGTTATTTTAAAAGGCTGACTTTTCCATTTCTTTAACCTGATTTCTTTTCACTCATTGAGCCTTCGTGTCGGCTTTTACCCATGGCTGTTTGGCAGCCCCCACAGCCAGCAGACCCATGTTAAAGAGAAAAAAGGTCCTCCTAATGTCTGTACCTATTGAGAAGAAAGGAAAGATTATAGCAGGGGTATTTTGGAGTAGAATTAAAAAAGAACAAGTTTTGGTTTAGAGCATTTTGATACCATCTCCACATCTGAAGAAAAAATCTCTTCCATTATTCCGGAGTCTTGCTGGTGGTGTCAGGATCAATGCCATCATGTTGCAGAGCAATTATACACCATCACCTCTCCTTAACTGAGAACTGAAGAAAGGTTTTAGTCCCAACAGGATCTTATATAAGCCTCGTCTGAAGAATTGCAAAACTGTGCTGCAAACTTCATGTGTATCTACATTATAAATGACACTAAGAAGTTAATGTTAAAGAAGGAAATTAATAACAGAATTCTCATGTTTAAAAGGGCTCAAGTTAAAAATGCCATTTGCTTTTTTCCATTACTTAGGAATTCTCAGCTTGAAAGTAATATTCAACAGTATTTTTAACAAAAGAATTTTAATACAAAGAAATTATCCATTAAGAACAATTGACTTATTTTAATAATGAAATAAGAAATGCTGACACACTCCTGGGAAAGAAAAAGTGCGGAAAAATAATTCCTGGATTACAAGATATCCCTTAGAAACTTTCAGCCACGTGTAAGAGGAGAGAAAAAAGAAGAGTGATGCCTGGTTTGAGAAAGGGGGTTCCATCAAGAATTATGAGGAGAAAAAAAGCTGATAAATTGGCTGACAAGCAAATGTTTAAGTTTAAACTTGGTAACTGTTCATTTTTTTCTAGAAGTATAGTAAGGGTCAGATGAAAATGAATATAATATGGGATCCATTTTTAAAAAGTCATATCTATTTAATATACAGAATAATAAAAAAAAGAGAAGTCACAGCTTTACCTCTCCAACAGAGCAAATAATCTTCACATAATCCTTTTTTCTGAGGCTGACATAAAGTCACCATATGGGTCATAATGGGAACAGTATCTTCCACCGCTTTGTACCTGAGCAAATGACCTCCTTTCAGGATGAATTTTCCAGAAAGAAGGTAATTGAATTACTTGAGTGCTGATCCACTTCAAAGGTTGTTCTTTATAGGAAGAATAATCAGATTCTGATGCTTTGATCAAGGGAACCTATGAGCCTGCTTACTTGATCACAAACTCTACTATTTGCCATGAAGAGATAACTAATCAATCACAGAAACACATCTGCTCTGAGTAATGTTATTGGTGGCTTGACAGAAGGAATGCATAATTCAAAGACTAAAACCCTTGGGAAAGCTGGCAGTCATTGTGGACCGAGGAACAGAGATGAGACAGAGGGTGGCCAGCCTAGAGGTGAGTTGCTAATGATTAAATGGGAGTATCTGCTGTGGCTTCATTTGTAGTGAAACAAGGGACTGTTGTTCAAATCTAGTTAGAAATATGGTCTGTCAGCACAAATCTTGGCACTCTTACCCCTTCCCTGAGCAAGCCTGGTCAGCTTCACAGCAGAATCTGATTGTTTCAGCTGTACCAGACCAGGGAAGTACTGGTTCTCTTCCAGAGAAGTTTATCCAAGGGCAGAGTTCTTTCACCTGTCTTGTATGCCATGTACAGACCTGTGTTTCTGAAGCTTGTGTCACCTTTTCTCAAAGGGCCGTGACCTTCCAGACTTCTCAAACACCTGCTGGCGAAGTGGATGCATTGCTCCTTCATGACACCAGCACTTGGATAATTAATATTTTAACTTTTCAGTGAGAAACAAAAGTATGGATTTAAGAATATTAGAGAATGTAGAGCAAATATTCTAGAGACTTGGCAGCAATAAAGGATATGGATAACAGATTGAATTTTCTTGTTTGTTCTCTTTTATATTACTCAGGAAGGTAAAGAGAATTAAAAAGGAAATGCATAAACATAAAACAAATGAAAGCAAATATTCAAGAGAACGGTTATTAAACCCACGGAACTCACTGCAAAATGACAAATTTGAGTCAGAGATATTAATGAGACTGAAAAAGAAATCGGATGTTTACAAGCCCATCACTATAAAAGTAGGTTATGTTGTTATTAGAAAGTATTCAAGTTGTCAGTCTGTTTAAATGGCAACCACCGTTAACGAAAGCGTTGCAGAGATATTTTCCCAGTAGGAACTGGTTATTCTGCAAGGTCTCAGCCCTGCTCCATCATCAAGGGGCTTTCCTGTAGAGTTCAAAGAGCAGGATCATGTCACAAGATAATTTATTGAAAAATCCTGTAATGTCTCTGACACTAAATTCAATTGATGGCATGTTTGATTTTGTATGCCAATTTTTATGCCATGTTATGAACCACATTGCTGTTGAAATCAACCCCGGTTTATGTCCATATAACACCTTTTGTAACATTTGTGAGATACGTGCCTATCTCATTTCCCCTTTATCTCCACAAGACTTCACACAAACACCATAAAGTGTCTAATAGATGCAATTTCTCATAACCTGCCTTAACTACTTCCAAAAACATGCTGCAATTCTTACGTTGGAGACATTTTGAGTGAGAAATTAGAACTAGTCCGTATACTTAAAAATCCAATATAATGTTTCACATGACTAATTGTACTAGACTGTAGTCACAACAAAATTCAACTGTAATAATTACATCCATATGCTAAAGATCCTTACTGCTGTATTATGTGAGCATCTCTGAGCATCTTTACAATTCAAGCATATAGGAAGTATGTCATTAACTAAATCTGAGTAATTAAAAATATCCTTGTTGAGTAGAGTTCCTTACAGCTCTTGACTGAATTACACCCAGACCCACAGGTGCCCTCCTGCTCGTGAGCAGGGTGATTCACAAGAAAGAACACACACATTTTTAAACACAAAACCCCCACAGCCACAACCTACAAGCACGCTTCCTGTTCTAGAATCAACTTGAGGCTGACACAGGAAAGCAGCTGAGGGGAAAGCCTAGAGAGCTTAAGAGTACCAAAATAAAGCACTGCAAAGGAAGTCACCTCTGCGATTTTATCTAGCCTAAATAATTCAAAGATCAAAATGTTGGTCTGTTCAAAACTTCATTCTTTCCTACATCCATTTAAAATTAAACCAGCTTTTTTTCCCCTCCATTAAACTCAACTGCATTAGGTCAAACTTTAAGATTATATTTCATTGCTTTGTTTTTGCTCAGTGCTTCAGTGGCCAGTCACAAGCCAGGACAAGAGGTGACTGGGAAGAGGAGAAGGTAGCCCTTAGAATACAATCTGCTCCTATTTTAGCCTAGAGTTGTAAGCATTCACAGAAGACAGAAAAAGAAATTGTCTGAGGTCTGGACAAAATTTTGCTGAATCACTCAGGTGAGTAGCTGAGCCAAATCTGAGAAACTGTCTCTGGGAAAGTCTGTAAATCTTTAGTGGAGAGTAACCCTCACAAAGTGTTTTTACAGCTGCTGAAATTCAATGCCAATAACTGTCCACAGGTTTTTAAGTAATCCAGGTATGAATGTGAACCTCTGATTCCTTGTCACGTTTTGAATTTTTGTGAAGCTGTTTATTTTACTACCTTTTATTTCCAAGATGAAGGAAACTTGTAGTCCATGCACTGAATTAACAAAATTACAAAAGGGAGAAAAAAAGCACAAGTCATTTGAATTCAGTTTTTATGCAGCATGTCAAAATAGGGTGAAGTTAAAAGTGATAGCAGTGCACAGAACGAATTGTAAGGTTTGTTTTCATCTTTCTTATTGAACAGATTCCTGCAGTTTACTTTTTTGAGCATCTTACAGCATCTTTGGATCAACCAACAAAGAAATTCCTTTTGCACACAGCATGTGGTCAAATGAAGATTCTGTTCAAAGTGACATGAAATCAGAAATATTGGCTATATAACAGGTATTGTCTTTTTCTATACCTCTGTTCTTCATTGTCAGTAGTCTCCATAACTGAAGAGACACACTCACAAAGAAGTAAGAAATGTTCAAAGTGGGCAACAGATGCTTTATTAGAAGGCAAACCTTTCTCTTTTCTCTATTCATTTTATCCTAACACCAGCAGGTTTCCAAGGGGGAGAAAAAGCAGCTTTGAACTTTTTTTTCCTTCCAACTGCTGTACTTTTTAAAAAGGTCCTAATTTCAAATGCTTTAGTGAAGTCTGACTTAG
Source organism: Atrichornis clamosus (assembly GCA_013400975.1). Taxonomy (NCBI): domain Eukaryota; kingdom Metazoa; phylum Chordata; class Aves; order Passeriformes; family Menuridae; genus Atrichornis; species Atrichornis clamosus. The sequence continues at coordinate 18,179 of WBMZ01010037.1, forward strand.
TGCTCTTATGCTACAAAACATTTAATGCTTTAATAGAAGGATCACTATGAGTTCCCCTTTATATCTGCATTTTTTTCTGATTATTAATTGGACAGACAAGTCCCAGTTATTGGTACTTCAGAATTCTGCTCCTCCAGGACCCAAACAATACTCATCTTGGGTGGTAGGGAGCTACACAGGGGACCTTTGACCTGAGTAGCCTGGGAAGAGTTCATGGATTTGTTCCAGTGTCCTATATGAAAACTGTTTTTTGTGTCCACATGCATACGAAACTTGTGATGTTATCACCTTAAAAAGACTCACTACACTAGTGAGGAGTCAGGCCAACCTCTTAATTGAAGTCAGTTGGAGTTTTGCTCGATCACTGAATACCAAAGGAAAACAGCAGCCAGACACGAAGCAGGGGTAAACCGGCCTTGTTGCACAGAAACCCATCTGCATCCCGCCTCAGAGTTCCAAAGGCCAGGGTCACGTGGTCAGCAAAACAGCTTCCCTGGAGCCCGACTTCACATAAACGTTTCATCACACTGTGTTGAAACTTGGAGTTGCTCACTGTAGTTATAACATGAAAAAATAGCAGGACTAGCACATTCTTATTCTCCATGTCAATGAACAGGGATGAATAGGCACAAATAGGGCTTAATGCCTATTTATGGGACTATGCAGGAGCCATGGGGACTGGATATACATCAGCATTGTGTATATTCTCTCCATGGAAGCACTTTAACTGCCACTCAACACAAGTTTTGTTTAGACCAGCAAGAGTATCAAACACTTGACTGACCAGGAGGAGCCAGGGACACGAACAAAGATGAGATGTTAGGAAAAGACTACAGTCTGCAGAAAGAGTTACAAGAATCTAATTTTGTGTAGCACATCACATTTGATGTGACTCTAAAACTACATCAAGAATGAGCATTTTATTTAATTCTCAGTCAAATCATATATTCTGTTCAATTGTTGATCAACAACGCAACCTCAGATATAGTTCTCCCTGTGAATAGCTTAACGTGTTCAAGAAAATTGAAACAGGATGTTCTTGAGCTCTGGTTCTAAGGAAACTGGACTCCTACAGGGAACCAGAAGCAATGAGAAGTCAGTTTGAGAAATCAGTGAGCTGTTTAACTTCCAAGGGGATTCAGTGATTCTGGTCTGGCTTCTGCCTTTTTTTTTTTAGCTCCTAACCTGTACCTCAAAAGTTAATCACCTATTCAATTCCTCTTGGGCACCTCTCTTTTTTTCTTTCCTTTTCTTCTATTTTCAGAGAAATGGACAAAGCAACTCTTAGTGATTTTTTTAGTGTGTTTTAGGTAAGAGCATAGTTATCAGGGGCCAGCCTTTGTTACATTATACTTAACATTCCCTCATTTTCCAAAAACACAACTTGTCCAAAATTTTAACTACAAACTACAGTTTCAGCTTCTGCCTGCAGGAGAACTAACTAGCAGTGGTAACTTTTACAAATTTGCACAGTGGTTAAGTGCAGCAAATCTGTGATTCTTTGTAAAATAATCACCTTTCAGACCATATGCATTGTCCTGTGTCTATTGAATTAAAATAGAATGTGGCACTATAATACAAAAATACCTGTCTTACACAGAGTTGGTTTATTATCCAAAAGCTGAATTTCTTTTCTGCAAGAAGTTGTAAGAATGACAATTTAAAAATTACAACATATAAAATGTAGAATTAATACTTTCACATGGCCATGACCATTATTATAGTTTTCAAAAGACATATTCAGAACACTGAAGTATCCACCTCAGAGGAGCAGAATTTCTGTTTTATTCTACGTATTTTAATGCTCATGAGAATGAAATTAAGATGTCAGTGTTTATTGCTATTTATTCATATTTTGTGTATTAAGTTTGGCACAAATATATCAGAAATAATACATGAACAACATTAATGAGTTGCACGTAAAAAAGAAAATTATTTATAGAATGGAACCATACATTTGACTATTGAAAAAAATATATGTATTGAAAGGTATCTTTCCAAAGAAAGCAAATGCACTTATAAAATTAAAGACAGGAAAGCAGGATTACATGAAGAAAACAATAATGGTGAGAAGGTCAAGAAAGATTCAGAGAGTACAGTACCAAAGAATAAAGCTATTGTGTAGATGAACTGGATTAAATTAACCTCCAACACTAGAGCTCATTCAGAATAGAAAAGTAAAAAGCAATAATTTAAGAAGGGTGGAAGTGACTTAAGTGTGTAGAAACTGAAGACATGACTTTATAAAACAGGATATTGTGGCTTGTATCTAAATATGTGAATGCAATCCAAGGTTCTGCTAAACTCTGAGCTGTGACCCTGTTTGTATGGCCAGGGTTTGCTCAAGAGGGAGCTCAAGGCAGTGGTCAGAGGAGGTGGCTGTTGCAGTCTCCAGTTCCTGTCTTTCTGAAAATTAAGGTCTGTGTGCTTTCTAGTCAGTACATCTCTACTTTCCTACTGAAGCAAGAATTATTAAGAAAATATTTTTATTAGAGCAGATTATCAGAACTGGTTTTTAAAAAAAAAAAAAGGTCTTTTTTAACTCATCTATCACCAACAGGTTCAGAAATTACTTGTTCTTACCACAGTATTCAAAATAACCTTGACAAAATGTAGCAGTAGCAGTTGTTGGATCAGTGGTCAGTACTGATCCTGCCCCAGATGGCATCACAAAGGAAAACTTTGTCAATCACAGATATATCAAGTGAGAACTGGGGAGGAAGGAGAATATCATATAAGGCAGTCATTATGCAACACACTGTGAAACACAGTGAAATTGCTGAACTGTTCTAATAATTCAATAATTCCTCCTGCTGAAGAGGAAATGACATGGAATAAATTTTAGAAAACAAGTCTTGAATGACAACAAAGAAAGAAATGGTCAAGCTACAAGATAAGTATGTGCAAGCAGAAAAACTAATTTAGCTGGAATCTGAAAAAAAATCCATTATGGCAAATAAATTAAATCCAAGACCTAGTAAATGGAATGGTTTGGTTTCTTTGGGATTTTTGTTTGGGTTCTTTTTTGTAAGTCAACTTCCAAAAGACCAGCATTTGCCTAGTCTACTATTTATTCACATAAAAGAAGTTACTAAATCTCTAATATACAGAAGTGTTAGGGAATTTATGTTAAAGCCCGACTACAAGCATCCTGCTTCCTCAATTGCTATGCTTTAGTACTGAGTGAGTTTCCAAAAGGCATGCACAGGGCAAGAATTTACTCAGACAATAGGACTGTTCACTTCGGAATTTGTCTTTGCCTAGAAGCCTCCCAGTTAAAGGATGTTTCTGTTCTCATCTCTAAATGCTCGGGGTAAAGCCACCCGCATACACAGAAAGAGAGAAGGGACACAGACTACCACAGATATGATAACTGAGGAAGTTCAGCCCCCCGACAACTACTTCACACTGGCGGATGTCCTCTCAGGATAGCCCAGGGTACTGTACAACCTCACAGTTTTATCTGAAGGCTAGGGTTTGGAAGCACCCAAGTAGTAAAGCATTAGCCCTGAAATGCTAAAACTTCCAGGGAAATAATATTTGAAGGAGGACAGAGGTATTTTCATCTGCTATCCACTGCTGAGAGAAAGCTTTCAGCTCAGTACTGGGGTCTAAGATCCTAAGAAAGATAGGCCCTTGCACTTACATGATCATCACCTATATCAAACAACTCAAACAAAAAAGAACATCTCTCATGTAAATCTCTTCAGAAAATGAATAGAAAGACCTGAAAAGGTTAAAGGCTACAGCATTTAGAGCTTTTATTCATACCAAAGAAAAAAAGAAGACAGTGTTCAAAAGTTTTATTCTTAGGTCATCTTCAACAATTCCCTTTTTAAAAAAATCCTACTTTTATAAGAACACTCTTACTTTATTCAGAAGGTTCACAAATAGTTTCTTTTTCTTTCCCTCTCTATATGCCTGTGTGTGTCTGAGACTAACAGTAAGAGTGTAAATCTTTCACTTGGTCTTTATGTACTCCCTTATGACAAATACCATCTGAAGAGTCAGGGGAGCCCATTTAAGGTCTGTTATGTTTCAGATTTAAACAACCCCTGCCATCTCCTCTCAATTAGATTGTCACTTCAAGTATTAGAATAATTGTTATAAGATACTCAGACAGCACATGGATCTGCTTGTTCGTGTGTTTAAACATTCAACAAAAAACCACACACGTTTGTGTGTGCATATACCACACTGGTATATGTGTGTGTGTGTATATATATATATATATATCCTTGTAAATACATGTAAACACCTAACCAAACAGTCCAGATATCTTTTCTATACTTGACGTATACCTATCTACACAAGACCATATTTTATTGAGTTGTATTCTGAATCTTCTTCAGAGAGTTGCTGCTCTGGAAATATATATTTCAACAGAGCCTTTAAAAAAAAAAAAGTGACACAGATATCTCAAGACAAATGAAAAATATACCTCCAAGAACACCCATGGAGAAGTTACTCATTTTTGTGGATTCCCTTTTTCTGATATTGGCACTTTAGAATCCCTGCTACTACGAGGGCCCTTTGATCTCTACAACTTGGCGTCATGAGATTTGCCCTCTGTATGTTGTCAGAACTTTAAAAGGATTGTTTAGGGAGGGCAGCTTCTGTGTAATTACACATTAGCCATACTTGGAACTATTATGGCTTTCTTGACATCAGAATGATGGGTTATTAACAGTATTTTAAGGTTTTTATGCTGGGAACGTTGCAATTCCTCTCTGGATGGCAAAAAGAGTTGAGTCTATAGCAAAGAAGAGGAAAACGCAGGTTCACTTCTGCACTGCTTAAACCAAGATTCCTGTTTATGGGATTTATGCATTGGTTAAATGCTCACTTCCTTCCCTATGCTACACTTTTGTTGTATTGTGCCAATAACAGATTCTGAGTCTTTCCTCTACTGAGGACTCAGTGACAGGAACTTGTCAGAAAGCACGACATAAACGTCATCCAGGAAATAATAATAATCTTGCCATTATGATAAACCCTTCTATATTAACCAAAAAAAAAGCACTGACCATTACAGACGTCAATCTTGCTTATTCTCTTCATGTTTCTAATATTTCAGTCCTCCTACTAAAGCTGAGATTTCACTGAAAATGTAATAATGAAAGGAAGATCGGGTTTTTTTCCTTACTTCTTTAAAATTTTGGTAATTAGCAAGCTGTCTGCAAAGTAGTTTTTCCAGAAATCACACAGTAGTCTGGACTTATAAAAATTACTCTTATTATTATTATCACAATGCCTGAAAATTGAAATTCTTTTACATACTTTCTCCATAATATCTCTGACAGCACACCCATGTGCATGACACAAGATGTATTACCCTGGTAGCACACAACTACAGGTATCAATATTCCAAATGATATTTGGCCAGTCTCCAAACTCAAAGATAAATCATCCAAATTATGCATAACTTCACTGTGTTGACTACTACATACATAGTCATACATATATTATTTCAGTCTGCCGTGTTTAAAAAAAAATTGTATAAATTCCTTTGTAGTACTCTAATGAATAAACATTATTCTTCTTATCCTAGACCTGCATATTCTCCAGTAATTAATTTCCATAACAGTTGAATTAAAAGGAATCAGAACTCAAAAAAAGATCAATATCAATTGACTGATGAGTTTTTCCCTATTCTCTTCAATATAACTTAAGGAGAACTTTTGATCACTACCAAATTTCTGAAGGGAATATGATTTCAATATTAAGACTAATGAGACTAGTTTAATCTCATCCCTATAAACAAATCAGCTTAAGCTTAATGAAATCTTATTTTTGTACATTAATGTACAAAGGAAACAGTTCAGGGTAAACAGACTTGTAGTATACATTGTTTAGAGACTATTGACTTTCGAATTAGCCTGCTTTTCAAACATTTCACGTCAAAAATATAGTCAAAATGCAAATGTAGCATAAACGGCTCTATAGTAAATGCTCATTCAACATTTATTCTTTCTCAAATCATCTTTTAAAGCTCTTTCATGCTAATGTCTAGAAGATGTGACATTAGAAAAATTGCTTTGACATGCTAAGGGGCTTCAAGATTAACAAAAAGAGAAAGAACAAGATAAAGCTTTCAAAAGACCTATTTCAGAGGAATTATTACTTCCTTTGAAAGTCTTCCAAGGTTGCAGTGCATTTAAGCTTGTTGGCATACATGTAAATGAAGGACTACAAAAGTATTGCACTAAATACAACTTGAATTAAACCTTCAGGCTAATGTTAAGGAATAAGGATAAAGGCCAGATTCTAGGCTGGCAACAACTCATTTAAATTAAAGTTCTTTATTTGAGGATATGTGTAAGGGCAATTTTTTTTTTTAATCAATACAAGAAATTATAAAAGTAATTCCCACATAAAATAGCTTGGACTGATGGAACTTTCTGATTGAACAACTAGCATTCTAAAGGGGTATAGTGATGTATGTACTATGAGCCATGCTGTAAAATAGAAACACTCTCAACCAGTAACTTTTTCTCCTTACATAAAAACATCTTATTCCACCACCACAGATTCTTGATTTCATAACAAATAGATGTTGGGGATGTGGTTATCATGAAAAAGATTATTTTGACTTGTAAGCATTAAGCTGTGATTTAATTCTCTGGTCCTTTGAGGTCCAAGGGGATGTCAGATGCAATTGAACTTTTTCTTTATGGTTCGTTGGGAAAACATCACAGACTAAGGTCCATTCAGCTGGAGAGGTTTGTATTATTTGTATAAAATTGACCATCAACCCAATTCTTTCACCCCTTTCCAGGCAGAACTGTTCAAGAATTTTAGGCTGAAGACAGATTGTAGAATTAATTACACAAGGCCAGATTTATAAAAAAATTAACAGCAGATATCCAGCTGGGACAGACAAACGTGAGCACCTATGGCCAAAATTCCGGCCATGAAACCTCCCCCCGAGCTGTTATGTAGCTCAATAAACACCAAAGTCTGGAGTTAACTTTTTTTTTCCTTTAAAATATTCTGGGTCCCTTATGTTAGAACAGGAATTGGAAATCCTAATACTCTTCTTTCTCAATTTATATTGATCTGTCACAGATTTATTACATGGACATTGTGCATCCTCCTCTGTCTTAAACTTTAAAATAAATGTGCTTGCTTATCTTACAGAAATTAGATTGAATTAATTAAACAATATCTCAGAAATATTTGGAAATATGTAAAGCAATATTGCAAAATTACAAAACCCAATGAACTAGCAATATGAGGGTTGTTATTTAAGAAACCCCCAGTTTGTAACCTTCCACTGAATAACCTCATGCTACTTGGCAGCCTAGTCAGGTGCATGATAAATTTCCAGCTACTGATAGTGATGGTTTCATGGCTCCTTTTTCCATAATGTTTTGGTTTTTTAAAAAGCAAATTTAGTTTATGTTTAATGATGCTTGCAGTGCATTCCGGAAAGCATCAAAGGCACATGTAATCATTACTTTGCTACATTACAATGTTCTTAACCTGTTACACAAAATCATACTTATTCCTGCCAATAGATTATGTCCTTTTCTCTCATTACCTTCCACCATCACGGACTTTCCATGCTGGTTGTACTTGTCAGCCCCTGAAGAGCCCCACTTGCGCAAGTGGTGACGTTGTGTGCTTCTGTTCTTCTTGCCTGGCATTCTCTCTCATGCCCATATTTAACTCACTGTATTTCTCCTTCATGAAAGGTGTAGTTTCCCAAAGTAATAAAAGATACGTGACTTGAAAGCCGGTCAGGATGGACCAAAGAAATTTTCTTCCCTGTTTGGGCTGTCCGGTCCCCTGTGGGGTTATTCACCAAAATCTGTATTTCAGTGAAAGACACACTAATGTATTAGACTATCTTTATGGTGAAAATCCAACCAGATGTCTACACAGATGAGCCAATTCCTATGTAATACCTCCATTAAATGATATACCACATTCACAGGTACATTTGCAGCTGTGTTTCCTCATAGACTGCAGTTTGTGCTATCATAGTTTTGATAGCAGATCAAGTACTGCCTCAAAAGAACCACATCAGAGCAACAGCAGTTGTAGGAGACAGGGCTGCAAGACATCCTTCTCAGAAGGATCACATCTTTCTCTGAGCAGGCTGCTTTGAAAAAATAGTTTATTAGCATTTAAAATTTACATGAATGTTAGTAAGAATTTTAGATCAACAACATAGAGCAGAATATTTCACTATGTATCTTCAGGAAAATATGGTTTAAGAGAAACAACTAGTGAAGAGCACCACCTTTATACTTTTTCTTTTTCTGAAGTATCTCAAAAGTATATACCACTGACACATGTCAGTCACCTGCAAAATCTCTCCAGTTAGCACCTGCTCTTTCTACAGCTACACAGTCACAACCTCACTACACACTGGCTGGTGTGAAACCTGAGGTTAGGCAGGTTTTTGAGGGGGCCTCAGCATCTCACTATTCACAAATGTAGATGCATTAGAAAGTAAATTTATTTTACAGCAACTACTAGATGAACTTATATCATGCAACTTTCAATCAGTAAAATGAGAAATAGCAATATCCATGTAGAAAACTGAGCAGGCATGAAGTCTGTGTTCAGCCAAGTCTTCACCTAGCTTAAGCTGCTAAGAGATGTCTGAACACATATTTAATTGATGTATCATTAAATAAATAAATCTATCTCCAGTACTATAATGCAATTCAAACTTTGAAATATTGACCATTGAAAATGTTAGTGTAGCTTAAAAATGAATTCTTCTCTACAAAATGATGTGTTCATATTGTCTTGCAGTCACCTTAAAACAGGCACAATCATATACAAACAACAAAAAGAGAACAAAAAAAAACTTCCTCATTTTAGCCTTACACTGTTTAATTCCCCACAGAAATATCATGAGGTATAATTAGGGAATTTTAGATGCAATTCTACAGATTCCTTTTTCTTAGCTTACTTTCTCTCAAGGGAAGGGAGGAAAGGTTCCTGAGATGAATGTAAGGCTGTCAGCATTTGCTTTGGTTGCACTCATATTCCACCTGAACACTGAACCGTAAAAAAAATGAAGCTCTTTGATGCAGACTTCCATTCATCTGCCTGTAACACAAAATGTCTGGAGCAAAACATCTTCTAAGCAGCTACTTTCCTATACGGGTAGTTCACCTGAGACTGCTGAGCAGGGAATTAAAAGAGATCATCTCCATAAAAATCTGCTTTGGATAGTAGCTTTGATAGACCCATGAATTTTGTAGTAGAAATTTTTATTAAAAAGTGGCCTTCTTATTCCTGAGATTTCATGCATAGTGATTAAATTACAAGGACACACTTTAGAATGCATCATGTTACACTATTCACTTGTCCCACAGATGCAGAAAAAATTTTTGTTTATATAAATAATAACATATATAATAATAATTATGATATGAATTAAAGAGGCTGATTGATGCACACTATGGTGAGTGGACACGGCTCCCGGAAAAGGGAACAAAATGCAGTGCAATTAAAATGTTCAGTAATCCACCAGCTGCATGGCAGTGTTTCCAGCAAAGCTTCTGCTGTTCAGGTGTAAGCCCCCACGGAGTGTAAATGTTGCAGAAAAAATATGACTCCTGCCTTCTCTGTCGTGAGAAGGTCTCTTCCCACCCTACATTCACTTTGCCAGACTGGTATCCCAGAACCTCCCAAGAGAAAAGCAGTCCTTTTGCACTACTTTCCTCTGGCCATTATATTATCAAACTAACTCCACAGATGTTTAGGTGAACTCACAAAGTCACCTGGTCACACAGTAACACCTGCATTAGATCCCATTAGCTCTGGATTGTACATGCAGAGTTCAGCTGGGACTCAGCAAACAGTTTTTTGCCTTGTTTTCCCTTTTCCCTTCCTCTTTTCCAAAAGACCTCAGTCATTCATTAAATATTTCAGTTCAAGATGAAAATACAAGGACAAAAGCTCAGCCTTACTATCAAAGTGGAGTCTGCAGCCAGATGCAAAGATATGTACAGCTCAAACAGAATTTATGAACAGTACATACTTACATACTACAAGTTATCAAAGTCTAAATTAATTCTGGCCAAAACTCTTACTGCACACTTTCAACCCAGTACATTTTTTCTGCAACTACTCTAAAAAGCAGCAATGTGACAGGTATATTTTGATTTGCTACCAACACACGTAACTAACACCATTGTCACTGGTCATCTTACTCCCAATTTCAGTACCTTGTGCTTCTGGGCTTAGCCCCTGTGCCACAAACTCTTCTGTGCTCTTGGGATCCACGTGTTCCTAATTACATTTCCACATGCCAACAAATTCTTGTGCCTATTACAGGTCATCAGAAGGCACTTCTTCCACACATGTAGCTGTGTTATTCTTTCCTAAATCAAACAGTCCAACAGAGATCTGGTATGGTTCAGCTATCCTTTACATGCCACAAAGAAATGTCTTGGAAATCAGAACAGGGTGCTCAAATTTTAAGGATTGTAGGAATACAATGCCCCTTAGTCTGAAATCATACTTATTGCCAGCAAAATTAAAACAAATACAATTGTTTATTTACAAACATCACAACTATTTACAGTTCAGTCACATCACCACTAAAAAACTGGAAAGACACACTGAAGAAAAGAAATAAAATTATGCTTAACTTTAAAAAGAAAGAAAACTCTTTGCCTTTTCTACATCCAGCTGAGGAGTCACAGGTGCTTATACACCCCCTCAATCAGGGATTTGGTCAACATCCATTCACAGGAAAGAATTTCAGTTTAGGGAAGGATGCTGGCTTTATATAAGCCCACATAACCACTTAGGGGACTCCAAAATCTGGAGAGATTCTGTCAAATTTCAATATCTTTCTTATATTTCCCTGCAAATATGAATGCACAGGAAACTTCATCTGTTCAGGCGGCTCTTTACCCTTTCTCCTTGAATTATCAAGTGCCTTCACAGTTGCTGTGGCAAAAGATTATGTAAAAATAATTAACCCACAGAAGAATAAGACGCTTGCTTATTAAGTACAGCAATATTAAAATCTCAGTGTGAAAAATGTCCATATATTCATCTGAATATTTCACATACGCTTGGAAACTGACAACCAAACTTTAGTGAAAAATATACAAGTGGCTAATATATAGTTCAAAATTTATATCAGTTGGGATAAAATACAAGACAATTTTTTGGCATAATAATGGGCTTGAGATGATTGACCTTAGTTCAGCTCTGAAGGGAAATTATGACAGCCTTTAAGACGACAACTAAGGAAATATAATTACTGCAGCAAGACCTGATATGCATGACAAAAATCAGATCCATATATGAAACAGAGGATCAAATCTGCTATTTGTTACTGTTCCTGGGAAGAGACAGACTCCATAGTACAACTACACCAAGTCTCAGAACTAGGACAGAGTCTTCTCACATGTCTTGCCATCTTACCATAAACATTATCCTAGAACCCCACATAGCTGCAGTCAAAACAGCAGTTCCATAGGAGGAAGCCATAAAACAATTCAAAGAATTAATTCAGGCTATGCCTGTAACATCCTCATTTTAGTACTCTTAGAAAAAATGAATTGCAAAGCAACACATCCTTTAATGCAGTTGTCCCCAGATTTCTTGCCAGGCTTGAGTATATTAAGAATTTTGTCACTGTCACTTGACAGGAGTGAAAGATTCTCACGCTGTTTTTTTAAAAACAACCTCCATTAGTTTTTCTGGTTCAATTTGTTCACTGGGGGGTTTCCATGCTCCATCCCTATGCTTTGCTTCATTGGGCTGGAACAATTCAGTGTTGATGACCATGGTTTATCACGCAAGGACAATCCTGCTGCTAGAGAGAGCCACCTCGAAGGTTATATTGTTAAGGAGTATTTCACACAAACACACATATAGAATCAAATTCGTTACCTAGCACACATATTTCCCAAACACTGTTATCCTGCCTGGATTGTACAATATCTGCAATTTTTTTTTTATTTAAAAAAATAATAAAATCAAAATAAGTGTCATTGTTCTGCACATTTTTTTTTTAACCAAGTGTTAGGACTGTGGAAACTTTGTACACACCAAACACATGCCTTTTCCTCTGTTTCAGCTTAGCAAGAATTGATATATCTGTAAACTTTAACAGGTATCCTCAAAGAATGCTTATAATGATCAAATATATTATGACAACCTGGTCTGCAAATCATTTGACTGTAAAAAAAAAAGTTTACTTTCATGATATTAAGGTAGAAATACCCCATAAAAATACTTGTGGAAATCAATCTTTTAAACAGAAAGTAATTCAAATCTGCCCCCCACAAAAGAAAAAAAAAGAAAGCATTCTGCACTATGATTCAGAGAAGTTAGTCTTTTACACTTCTAAATTCTGTTTCTTGGATACACAAACAAGATTACAGGAGACCAATGTCTGGCTGTTTGGTACCAAAAATTCCATAATCATGTCTTTATTTTTAAGATTGATGCACACAGTGCTTTCATCTGTGAGTGCTACCTATTTTTCCTAATTAGCGGTTTGAAGAGAATGCCAGAGTTTTGTAATGCAGAGGGAATGCTTTTTTCTCATCTCAGTCTGTTCCAAATGTCCTGTTGACTAGCAGGAATCTTTGAAGTTGTTCTGTGACTCTATCCCTTGAATCACAATCATGTATAAATGCTGTTACTCATGCTTACATTTGGCTTCTATTTTCCCTGCTTCCTGAAGCAGGCAGTTATTTGTCCATTATAAAATATTCTATGTCTATCCCTCACAATAGTGAAAACAGAAAAACTAAAACATGAGAACTCCTTATTTAAAATATAATTAAATTGCACACGACATAAACCTCCTTTTATCTCTAGAGAAGCAGCAGAAGTGATTGAGTGGGCTGCACGATTCTGATTCAGCAGCACAAGCACAGGCCTCCTTCCACGGGACACCAAGCAGGAGCAATTCCCTGTCCCTCGATATCCACGCACAAACCTTGCTGTTCACCTGTGCCTCATTTACTGAGCAGAGTCACTGAACAGCCCGAACTAGAAGCACCACCAACAGGTCACCTCTCCAATGTTTATCTGAACAGTTGCAATGTCTCTGTGGACAGACAGCACTTTTTTTTTTTTACTTTTTTACTCAGGTAGAAGCAAGCATGATTTAGAGAAAGGTGACACTAATTAGACTCAGCCAAGTTCTACTAAATGCAGAGCTTTCCCCTTCCATTAGCCAACATTCATCAGGATCAATGGTGGCTGTTATTTAGAGCAGAAGTTGCAATGGCTGTGGAAAGAAGGATTAGTCTCTCATAGCTGTCTAAAAGCCTATGCAAAACAAAATGGACTCCTCATCCCTCCATCTTGGTGGACAGGTGTATAAACCACAAGTGTACAGCTGACAAAGTAAACCTTGTTCTTCTTTAGAGATTCACCAGAACAGATTAGAGAACGTTTTCCTCTTAGACTCCCAGATAAGTAGTGGCAAAAATTGAGCCTGCTGCACTGTGTACCAGAAGATTTTCCACCCGTATGCTCTGACTGGCAGGTATCAGAAGCTCTAGTAAATACTTGCGGTGGCCCACCAAGTAACACTGTTTAGACAGATTTCCTGTGGCTTACCATGTTATATTTTTTGACAACCGGTGCAGAATTCTCATTTTCTAGTAAAATTTTAAATAAGGCTTTTGCCTACTTCAAATATTTTTCTGACTAAAACTTCATCCTCAGGCAACTGTTATATTTTAGTCCTAACTAAAAATATGGTACCACCCTTAGGAATTGAAATCTGCTTTACTGTTTAAGGCTTGGAACTTAAAACTCTACTGGGCACAACAATTAAACTCTACACAGTTTATAGCTCTGACTAGAACTGTTTATACTATTTTGTGACTAAGAAAAAAACAGGCAGAAAAGCATAAACTATTTCAGCCTTAGATTGGGCAGAGTTGTGCGTTGCTATCTTGTTTGCCTAAATTAACACTTTGTCTTTTTACAAACCACACAGTACTATAAATGAACAAGCAATACAACATTCTAGCTCTGACCTCTCCTTACTAGACTAACAGCTTTATTTTAAAGCATTATTAGAATCAGGTTTACATAGCTTGCATGTGAGAAAGAACAAACCAAAACAACACAGACATGTACATGCTATGGAAAATATATTTGAAAAACTTTATCTAAGAGTTTTTGAATGTAAAATGGAATAGTACAAGCTCAGCAAGATAAAAGTAGTGCAAAAATAGAGAAAACTGATGTTTCCATTGCTAACAAGGGAAATTGGTAACAATTAAATAAATCATTACTGTACCTCTAAATCTTTAAAGTCACAAGTTAAATTTAAGTGGCACAGTGAAATCCTGAACATTTTGTAATTAGAGGTATTATATTATATTTGCTATTCTTCCACCCTGCCATGCCTGTTTCCACAGACAACATTCTCTTAAAGTAAAACCTGTCATACGTAGGACATAACTCTTTCTGGAAGAACTTCATTTGTGGAGAAACACTCAGACTTGTCACAAAGCACTACCATGTACCCTTCAGTCTTGTAAATAAACATTCTGCCTTCATTCTGCAACACTTATGATATAATTGAACAGCTCTTGTCTCTTGTCCAAACATTCACTGGAAGACTTCATACAGCAAGAGGCTAAGTTGACTCTGTGAGAGGGACAAGGTGCAATAACAGAACAAAATCTTCCTCCTTCCTTCTGACAGCGTAAGAGTTCCTGCATTCTGCTCTTTCAGGACTAGATAATGACTATTCTTCCAGCTTGATCAACTGTGTCTTGCAAGAGAGCAAAAATCTTCCCTCCCTTCCCCCAACACTGCTCCTGGTGTAGTGGGAAAGCACCTCTGGGCCTAAGAGCAATCACAGAAGGCAGGCTCTCTCATCCTGGTGTTCTGACACTTGGTTCCCCACTACCATTCTTTCACATGAGTCAAGCCCTAAAAGGTTTCTGCATAAATGCTCCGAAAACTGGAACAAAATTTCCTTTATTTGTAGATGCATCTCTGCAAAACCATTTCCATGTTTCAATCCAGCTGCAAGTGCACCATCTCACTGATGCTCTACAGCAGGTTCCACGTGCCAACCAACTGCTCCAAGCAGTGTTACCGGATGCTGAAGGGAAGAGTTTGTTAAGCTGGACCCTATTTTCCTTCAGGTAAAAGTGACATCCCACAATGTACAGTGCTGCTATCTGAAAATCTCAGGCACAAAGCAGGTGAGCAAACTTAGCAAAGCATCACGGATATGCTTTCTATCACACATTGCTGGATGAAACATAATGTGATAGAACATCCCCACCTAGAAAAATACTTGCATGGACAGAGTGGAGGCTTTCAGTGTTCTTAAATATCATAGCAGCACAGGAAAAAGGATAAATCTCTGTCTCTCAATGGTGCTGATCCTTTGTCAAATAAGCAGTGCTCTCAGAAATGAAGTTCTAATGATTATTACTTTTTTGCCTTTTATGTATTGTAAAAAAAAAAAAAGCCAGGGAAAAAATCTAGCAAAGTTGCTGTATGAGCCTTTAACAATTCTTGAAGAAACTCAACCTCCAAGATGTGTCAGATACCTACAATATTCTGTTTAAATGGGAAACACTCAATCTGTGTAATATTTACATATTTGGTCAAAAAAGTTTCTAAGTAGAACACAGACCATTTGAGGATCACTTTTTTAGACTGAGATAAAGTTTTGCTTGGATCCTTACCCAATAACTTTTATCTTAGAAAGTGTAAATACCACTTAACCAAGGTCATGGACCACTGGAACACTAGAATTC
This sequence comes from Atrichornis clamosus, assembly GCA_013400975.1. NCBI lineage: Eukaryota > Metazoa > Chordata > Aves > Passeriformes > Menuridae > Atrichornis > Atrichornis clamosus. The sequence goes on from WBMZ01010037.1 coordinate 33,916, forward strand.
TTTGACTAGCCAATACTTCATGTGACCAAGAAAGGATGTGGTCTCTGAGCCAGTCATTGTTAGATAAATATTTATGGATATTTTTAAGCTTTTAATTTGTAAAAGCTTGACACAAGCAAAATGTCATTAGAAATTCAGAGCATTCATCTGCAATACATTATCTAAATAAAAGATACTACAGCAATGAGTCAAGTCAAAATCTTACTGAGACAGAAGTTCTGTGATGGTAAAGAAATCAGGGATATTCTTACGAAGTCACGTGGTCTGGGGGTACCTTGTCTTCCTTGCTATGTCTATGCTGCACCTATTGCTTTGTAATTTCCCTGTGGTTCTATATTTATAGGATTCCAAATCATAACCTGCTCTAAACATGTATGATTCTTCAGAAACCCCCCTAGTCTTTCCTTTTTCAGGAGAGCGGCCATTGCGGCCATTCATTTTTTAATTTTAGTTGTGGGTGCATTCCATAAAATACTTCAGCCGTAACAAATTTGTGGTCCAGTTATGTCTTATTCATTTTGATCCTTCATCCATGTTGATAAAGATTTAATCATGGGAGTAATCCTCCTGGTTTATTTGAATGACCTTGATTAACTGGACTCTTTTTAAATATTTGCATCAAGATCTCTTTATTTTACATTCAAGTGCCACAATTTGACTTTTTCTCTGACTTTCCACTTGAATTGTGTTTTTGTTTCAAACATGGTATTACTTTTTCCTAATTTTTTTTTTGTTGTGCCATAGTAAAAGGAAGCCTTAAAAAAGCAAAAAGATAGCAAGCAAAGGAAAACAAAAACTTGCTCCTATTGGGTGATACACTGGAGAGTTCAAAAACGTGTGAACAGAACAGAGGAAAAGAAGCAACAAACAGTACTTTAAGAATAAAAAATTTAATAACATACAAGAAATTTAAATGAGAGAAAACCAAATATAAAAGCATTTTATGGTCAAGTTTAACAAAAACAGGAGGATATTTTGTAACTTGGAAAGGATTTCTGAACAGCTAAAAGTTGTGAGGGGATACTTTTAGCTGTGTGTGTTTTGCTGGCAGTCACCAACTTTGAGAAAATAAATCAATAATAAGATAGTTTAAAAATTCAAGCAATGTATGGTCAAATGCATTGTGCCATTGAGAGGATCTGATGTACAAGGTTACACATTATTTAAATAACACTGGGAGTGATACTTTAGTAGCTACTTTATATAACATGCTAAACCAGATTGGCATTCAATGCCACTCTGTTTTGGAAAACAAGATCGAATGAAAGCCAAATTGCACAGAATGGCAACTAGAATCAACTTAGTTAATGGAGTGCCTAAGCCAAAGATGTTTATGTAATTTTGTTATGTAAATGTTAATATATGAAAAGCATTAGCTAGCGATAACTATGGCACAGTGGTATTTCCATTCATACTACAAGATTATTCACAATACTTCAAATAAGGGCTGAAAAAGCTCATTTAGTACTCAAGATTCAAGAGCTGTACTTTTGAATCCTAAACCTTCAGCCATATGGCACTGGAAAGAGACAAAGTACTTTTCCTTAGAACACTATAGTAATGAACAGCTATTCATGTCAGTATGGAATTATGTTTATCTTATATGTGGGCACTGTACAGAAAAATAACTCATTTCCATGAGAATAAAATAGTACTAAACATATCATATCTATATCAGCAGCCGTTGATCTGAATCTCCTTAATTGTCATGCTAATTTAAGCCTCAAAACACAGTCCTCCTTTACAATAATTCTGTGAAGCAAATGGAGAATCTTAGTCACGAAAAATGAAGCGATGATTATCTTTTTCACTCAAGAGAATAAGTTTAATAACTTTCCCATCCTTGCCTTTTGTGAATAAAAATAACAATCATCACCAGCTATAAGGAAAACATCCTAATTTCCTACCAGGCCTATAAGCAAAGGGATAAAATAATGAGAAAGCAAAGCAGACACTTCTGTGGAAAGAAGATAGAAGACAATCTGCAATCCCATACAGTAGCACAGCTGATAAGTGACTATCATACTATAGTCCTTTGAGTAATTTTCTTTAGGATGACAAAGTGCTGCTGCTGAATTCACAAAAAGGTAGTTTGTCCACTGAATGCAGATGTACAATTTAAAATGATAGTATAAGCTCCACATAAAGGTCTGTGAATACTATTTGCAGTAGAGCTTTGTAGAGATTTGAATTTCTAGTTTCAGCAAATGAAGTGATTGCAAATAATAGCAGCTTTTCTAGTGTACAGCATGTGCTTGGGTCTTTGAATTAATTGCTTTGCCTTTGTAAATGCTGGGGCACAGTAAGTGGTATAACCAAGAAAGCCAAATGTTCAGAAAGGGAGGAGGGAAGCAGTCAGAAATTACTAGCTAGAAATCACTCTTATACCATGCAGGAATAGGCAACGGGATGTACAATGAAGTTAAAAGGTGATGAGAAAAGCAGATAAAGTAAAAAATGCACTGCATCATTTAGAAAAGAACTGTGGGGTGGCTGCACTGCAAACAGAAAGTACATAAGCAGGCATCTCCTTTGTCAGCAAGGCTGAGCTTACATAATTACTAAGTCTTTACCTTGTTCACACTCCATATTCATTTCCTACCTAATATTGCCGAGAAAGAGAGGTAGACAAGAAGCTCTAAAATTCTAATAACACAAAGCCCTCAGCTGCTTGTTTAATTTCACTTGAGTTTTGTGGCAGTCACCGTATGCACTTACCCTAAATCAAATGCTCCTGCTGTGCACAGTGCCAGTACTTACAAGATCAAAGCCTTCCCATAGATGATGCGAGTTAGTAAACTTTTAAAATATTAAAATTGAAATGGGACACATTTTTAGCAATCTCATAATTTCAGAAGGTGTCTGTGTGCCATCTGCACCCACAAATCCTCCCCCACCATTCATGAGTAGATATATTCGAGGTCTTCCATTACGTTGTGTTATGTCAGTGTTGCTAAGGGTAAACCTAATGGTAAAACATAGACACTGTACTCCAAGAATTATTGTTGTCCATCCCATTATAAATTAGGGACTTCTTACACACATTGCCAAATGTATTTCAGGACATATTTGCTGGATGTTCCACAATAGCTGTGACACTGGGAGCTTCCATTACTCTTCCTGCTTAGCTTGAATTATTTCATGCTTGGTCTTTAGTTTAGCTTTGCTAAATCATGCTACAGGGCAGATTATTTAAAGATTTAATTAGTATGAACTGGGCTCCAAGATCCTCGTGGGTCTCTTCCAACTCAAGATATTCTATGATTCCACCTCCAAACCAGCCCTGACAGTGAAGTGTCAGCAGACAAGCAGCAGCTCCTAGAACTGTGACACGGGTACACAAAGAAGGGAGACATCACTTCTGGCAGTGTTCTCCCAAAACACCAGTGCAGAAAAAGGCCTTTCCATTGCAGAGACTCGTATCTTAAACAACAAGTTAGTGGCATTGTATGCCTAGAATGTAAATGTTTTTCATTTTATTCTATTTTTTTTTTAAGTCCATGAAACATACCTGAGTTTTCTATTGAGAGATTTGAATAGTCCTTGATTAAAGTGTGAAAATCAATTGTAGGCATGAAGAAACACCCTTCACAGGAATGGGAAACTAGACATTTGGTCAGTAGCCTGATTTAATAAAACAGCAGCAATATAGTGGAACCAAAAGGAACTGACATAACTAATCTTTTAATCCTGTCTTCTTCTTCTTCTATCCATTTGTGTATAGAATAAAGGGGGTCGACGATAAGCCATAAAAATGCATATGTTGCCCAGCAGGGTTTCCATTTTGGCCTGTCTTATATGCTATGGAATTGAGATTTTCTCATCTTTCAATCCGAAAGTGGTCGAACTGTTCTATTTATTTCATGCAAGCTGTAGTTTTCTCTAACACAGCTCACTGTTGGTGTATGAACAAAAGGAAAATAAACTGGGAGTCCAAAATACAGAAACAGCTGGAAAGAAAGAACCATCTCAGACACCCACCCACAAATGCAAAGCCCTGTGTATTAGTACCTGTACAACAAATAGGCAAAGTTACCTGAAAAAATCTGGAATATTTTTAACATCAGAGAAAAATCTTTAAAGATTTGATAATAGTAAAAATTTAGATCAGTTAAGTCTTGAATATTGTACAGGATATTTTATAAATACTATATAGAAATAGTCTTGTCTAATTGGTTAAAAATGATACATTACATTCTTAATAAAATTCAAGCACCTGTTTCTTTTGCTGATTTTATCTCTAAATTATTACTTTTATTATCATCATTACATCATCACTGTACTAACCAAAGCTCATTTTTCATTAATTACCAAGTTTATCCTCTTTTTTTTCCCCAAAAGTGATTGCTCCACAGAATAACTTTGCTCAGCTGATTACCACTTGCTGTTGCTTGAATCTAGAAAACATTAGCTCCTGTAAGCCAGCACAACCACAAAAGCAAACTGGTTATAGCATTGACCTTAGCTTCAGTTCTGCAAACAGGTCAGCAGGTGGTTCACACAACTAATAGACAATTACTCAGCCTTATGCAGAAGCATGTCCTATCATCTGTTAAAAGCACTAATTCAATTTATCAGTGGAAGTTTTTTATTTTTGATACAGCTGTAGAAGAGGTAAGCATCTTCTTTCAAACTGAAAGCAATTACTCACTTTTCCTCCAGTTAAGTTCTTGAGTTTTCTGCATCGATACTTGCAGACTGAACTCTGCTAGTCTGTTAGGAATTCTGCTCTAAACATACACATCCATTTCCCAAGAAAGTTCTTCCCCTGGAATCCTCATTTTTTTCCCCTCTCCTTTTTCTACCACAATTGTCACAGAAATAGCAGTAGGTTTGTGTGACAATTTGATGTCTATGGAATTGCTCACAAAACAACTAGCAGTTTTCCCCAGTAGAACAGGAATCTTTTTCAATACAGAAATATATTTGCTATTATAATCCTGCTATGATCATCTCTAGGTTCTGCTGTTGTTGTCAACAAAGAAGAAACAGTTTCAGTAGAATTAAATGTGATTTCAGTCTGCTAGAAGAGGAGCTAGTTCTGGTCTGAAAATAAGAGTATATGTGTATAAAAATGACACTTTCTTAAAAAAAACCAAACCAAAACAAAAAAACCTGTCCCAACACAGAGACTGCAAGGAACTTAGGATCTTTAACTACTTTAATTCCATGAACTCATTTTAGCCTCCAGAACTACGTTCACAGGGCTCTATTTCTTTTCACGCATCAAGCAAAGAGCAATGTTACTAATTTTTCTCCTTGCAATAGTACCAAAATAATGAGTTTGCACAACAGCTTCTGCAAGCACCAGATGCTTGGACTGTAATGGTCCTTGTGAGTCCCTTTCAACTTAGGTTTTTCCATGATACTTGGATAGGTCTAAGCAAAAGTACATGCTGAGGACATATTCTTAAATCTCTACAGATGTCAGGAAGATTCCCAATAACAACATAAAGGCACTTTTAAACATTTACCTTCATGCCATCAGATGAGGTAAAATGAGATACATCAGCTTATACTAGTGCAAGATTTTGTCCACAGGAAGACAAGAATATTTATTTCACAAACAAGACAAATCTTTTCATATAGGGGTTTCAGATACTTCCAGCAGTTAGAGATATGAGCAATTGCCAGCATTTTATAAAGACACTCATCAGAATTTATCATTGCATTACGCCTGCACTTCTTTTTTATATGTTGTAGGAATATAACAAAGAAATAATAAAGGCTGTTAATTTAGTTATGGTAATGTCCTATATTGATTTTCACAAATATCTCTGTGTCTTTTCCAAATCCACATAGAACCTCACTACAAGCATGACACTGACAAAAAAGAAACTGAAAATAAAACAATTGGCTCAGATCTTCAGCACAGCTGACAGCACAGCTCCATTCAAGTCTGTATAGTCACATAGTTCATGGGATGTTTTATTGCTCTGCCAAAATCTGTTTAATTTCCATTTCAACTCCCCTAAACAAATTGTTCTTCTGCTCTTTAATTTATTCTCTACTCAAGATCTGCAAAAGTTACCAATTATTTCGGTCATTCCACCACCATACACCTTAAAAAATACTTGTTCAGTGGGAGTTAGGTATGTAATGCCTATTGATGTTTATAAGAATCCTATACTGATGCCACAGAGCATTTTTGAGCAGCTCTTGAAAATTTAGCACTGTCTGATTAAACTGGTGTTTGCAGCAATGTCTTCAATAAAGGATTATCCCTCTAACACAGTTTAAAGAAAGTGTATATATACCAAACTCCCAGAGATTACCCAGGAAACGTACTAGACAATTCAAGATTTAAACCCAGGCACACTTATTAGTAATCAAGCCAATCTCATTTTGATCTATGATTGTTACTTGGCAGGAGGAAACAGCTTACAGCTACTCAGAAGTGGAACCGAAGTTCAAAACCAGAAGTGCATGGAAAGGCCTTTAATTATATGTGCAGTATTCTTACTTCCTCTTTCACTATCTTCAAATATATAAACAATCAGCAAAAAGAAAAAGAATTCTTTGATACAGCAGCACAGAGGAAATATATTCAGAAGAAGGAAGAGGGAAGCAAGTCACTATAAGAACAGAAGAAAATTTCAAAAGGATTGCAAAAAAGAAGTGCTTGGGCTTATGCTTTGAAATATGTTACAATTTTGTGAGACTCAGAAGACTATGATAACATGAGACTAAAATTATTCATAATTAAAAAGTTTTCCCCAAATAAAACATTTTAAAATTTGTTAAAAAGTAACAATACAAGATTTCAAAATCTAGATATGCCTTGAAAAATGTGTACTAAACTGAAATGCTTCATGATTAAAGACAGCTGCTCACCAAATTTTATGAGAAAAAGGAAAAAAGTTTATTAAAACTTACTACCTGTTCCTAACACTGTCTATAACACTCTCTTTTATTAAAACAAATTGTTTATGTGCTTCTGGATATTTCTGTGTGTATCTGTCTATCCATACAGACACACTTACAGAGAGTGAGCATTAAGTGTTACATTAAAAAGGTGAAGGGTCTGCCATTCTTAAAGGGGGCATGACCAAACACAAGTTTGTGTGTACAACCATAATTCAAACACCTTTGGAACACGTACATAATTCTTCTGTGCTTTCGTACCTCTCCCATCTGCACCTCCCAGACTCTTACTCTTGCACTGTTCTGCCTCCTGCCCCTAGCTGGCCTGAGCCAAACTGGTGTTACAGCACAAGAAAAACAGCCTCTCTTCCTCCTGCTGCTGAGTTCAGGTGTCCAGGCACAGCCCCACCTCAGCACTCCACAACTGCCATTGCCAAGGAAGCACAGATCCAGATAATTCTGAATGGAAGCCTCTGCCTGGCTTTGCAAAATGGGCAGGTTTCACCAAGTCCGTCCACACTCACCGGAGCTTAGTGACTGTCCATAATGATAAATAACACGCCACTGACAAAAAACACCAACACCATTCTCTTCACTGAATTCTGCGTCCTGGAGTCAATCCATTTTTCAACATCAGGATCATGATTTTTTCATTATGTGTAAAGATATCTTTCTCTCTCTCTCTCTCTTCCCCCTTATTCCCAAAATAGCACACCCACTTCCACTGAAATTTAAGGTGGGAAAAGTCAGCTAAAAGTAGGTGTCTTGAATGGGAGTTTTCAAACCAAGCCACTGAATTTTGGAGAAGCTGTCAGTAAGAAGTGCTGCTACTAGAACTGCCTAAAAACCCCACGCATTTGCAAAATACTATCACAAATGTTACTTCTTCTAACCTGTAGTGTTAAAATGCAAATTGGGCTGAAGACTTTGGAAAGGGAGTTCTACGGCAAGTTTCATCCAAACTGCACAAGTATTTAAGATGCAACACCACACCCCTAACTTTAACATACACTGGAAATTGTCCTGTATCAACCCAAGATACGGCAGCTGCAGTTCGAGACACGGGCTCACCACGGAGCAGTGCCGTGTCCTGGCACGTGGCTGGAGACCAGCAAAACTAACACCATTTCTGACACTTTTTCCCCTACCTGAAGATATTTAAGATTGCAGCTTAGGTTTTGTAGTATAAAATTAAATAAAATTTATGACAAATGCAAGAATATTTTTGCTACCTGCACAGCCTCTTGAAAGTAGGTTTCACAGAACACTCCTGATAAAACTAAAAAAACACCTTCAAAATTCACCCAGGATGGATTTAATAACCCTAATTCTTATTCAGGAGGACAATTCCACTCACACCTACCACAGGGCACAATTCTTTTAACTTGTGGTTAGCTGCCAGGGATAGAAAAGTCGACATTTGCCAATTAAATAATGAGTGCTTTTAAGTGTTGCTATTTAAAGCTGATAAACTTTGTAAAAACACATATGTTTCACAGGCTGCCAGGACTGGAATTTTAGTTTCCACATTGCTACTCCCATCCATATTTTATTGTGCATATCTTATTTTTTTTTCTGTGTAGTGTCATTAATCTGCTCCCTGGCTGTGCAGAATAATATCCCACAAGAGCAGGCTGCTTTTTGAATATTTTATTATCTCTCATTGTATTTCCAAAGTAATATATATTTACAAATTCAACCTCCTACAGGCAGAACTATATTGTTTTCCCTCTATGTTTGAGAACCAAGGCATAGATATCGAATATAAATAGAAAAATCTATCTACACTCATTTGCGTTGAAAGAAAGAACCAATCACATATCAAGCTGTGCAAGAAAAGAAGGAAAAAAAAGATTTGCATACTGCAGGAGAAGGCAGAGTGGGAGGGAGGTGCACAGAGGGTTACGTTCCTTTTGGAATACATGTTTCCATTCTGCTGAAGGACAACTCTCTTTTCAGGATGCCTCTCTCATATCTGTATGAGATCGTACTCGACGGAAAGTACACCAGAAGGGCTCGGCTGAGTATTTATTCTGCCTTGTTTCATCAAATGATTTATTGGGTTTTTTGACACAGACATTTTCCTGCCTTGCTTTTACCTGTAGCGTTTTAGCAGCAAGAAGAGTGAAAACATCCTCCCCTGCTCCCCTCTCCACCTCAGTACTAGTAGTCAACGTTGGCCCTAATACACAGAACTCCCAATAGTTCTTCCTTTGGGGGAATCTCTGTGTTACAAAGATGGATTTTTTCTAGTTTCTGAATAAGGCAAAGTGGAACTTGAACTTGACCCTTTATAGGAGAATACACCTTAATGTCCACTTAGTCCTTCCTACTTGATTTAAAAAGAGTAGAAAATCCTCTTGCAAAGGGGAGGAGACACATTCTCATAAGCAAGGCATGATATTTTGGTAGTGCTTTCACCATTCTGTCACAGATGTCCTGATTTCACTGTGTCTTCACTCCCTCTAAGACATACAATTCACCATGCCTCATATGCCTGCAAAGATGATAAATGTAAAAGCGAGGGTCTGGGATCTCTCTAGGAGAAAAGGAGACCGTAGATTTGCTAGAGCCAAGGTACTTGCACGTTTATCAGTCAAGTTATGAAGAAGCTGAAAAAGGTGGACGGAAAATGTGGGTTCTTGCTCATTTAAAAAACCAAAACAACAAAACTCATTGTGTGGAAGGCCCCAGATTCAGTTTTCTTGGGAAAGAATATGAATTTTAGCCTTAAAGGCTAAATAAGGAATATGAAAATACTATATACACCATGCACAGCATTTGCAAAGCCTTTTTCTTTTCATAGAGCTTTGCTGGCATTCTTAGGTTTAAGCACAACAGCCCAAATGCATGAGTATCCCAAGACTGTTATCTAAACTATGGAACTAAAGCATGCTTAAAATAGGTCATCTGATATTTAGAGAGACATGTATGTCTCTCTATATGTGGGAGCAATTGTGGATATCAGATTTTCTGCTTTTTTTGATCCATACAAGATTTGAAGCTGGTTTTAACCAGATGTTTTCTACTATATTACAAGTATCAACCATTTGAATGCTGCTTTAAATATCATTCCTTATTCTTTAATAAAAGAATGTGCAAATACATTATTAAAAACAACATGGTTAAAAACAGCAAGCCCCAAAACCTGATGCATCCCACAACATTTCATATAAACCAAGCATATTTTATCCATTGTTTCAAAAGCAAATATTTTGGATCTTTGTCCCTGTACAAATAAATAATGTGAGAGTTACTCAGCACCCATATTCTTCAATTGCATGCAATTTCTATGGATCAGCAATTTTTCTGCGTAGGCATGCAAATTCCCATCAATTAACCAAAACGCTGAACTACTGAACCAGCAATACTCCTCAGGTAAGCTCCAATTCTATAACTGACAAAGGTCAGAAAACCCACATACAGATAATCTACAAATGTATTTTAAGACCTTATTTCTATTTTACCCTTTAACAAGAAAGCAAAGAGTAACGCTATCCATTTGTGTGAGCCATACTCTTCCAAAAAGGATCACACATACGATAGACTACGCTGCGATGACTTAACTGAACGGCAACTCTGCCTACATGGCATTTCCCCATTTTCCTACAATGTGTGCAACCTGTTTGCCATTTCGAGCAGCAAGATTGCCAGGAGCAATGTCTAAAATGGCAGGACCATCCAAGAGCAAGTTCCTCTTTTTATTAAAGGATTTGGGTACTTACAAACCACAAGTGCCAAATAGCTGAGAAGGAAGACACTCACCATGACCTTGCCCTGTCACAGGGACGTGCTCCTGTTTCAGTTCACGTTTAGTCTGACAGTCAGCACTGTCACAGGAAGTGCAGTCACACACATATGAATTAAAAACAAGCAATATGGTGCCAAACCTCAGCAGACACACGAATTATATTCATTCAGTACAGTCAAGACAATGTGGAATTACTACATCACATAAAAATGAACTAGCACTCCCTTTGAAATCGCTAACAGGACCAAGGCATTAAAAGGAGAAAACTAACCTCTAATTTTGCTTTCTTGGACAAGGAAGTTGAATGCAAATAATAAAAATAATTCCAAATATGTCTTTGAGAATCATCTGAAGATGGACCGAACTTCTGCTTTCTTTTCCACCAAATTTCTAGCCTCTGCGTTTGAAGAACATAGTTTAACAGTATGAAAGTCTTCAGGAGGGAAACAACATTGCCCCTTAAATTCACTTAAATTTCTCCTTAAATCTACATCTTTCATGATATATCTAGAAAACATCATGACATGGAGATTAAGAAGTCATTAACCTCTTTGTTAAAATTATGGAACCAATGCATTGATTTGCCAAAGATCACCCAGGAACACTGTAGGAAAGCTAGGAACTAATACTCTGAATCTCAAAAGTCTTAACCATATGACTGTCGATTCTATAATAATTAAGATAAGACACGCCTCTTGTGTGAGCTAGGAAAGGTCAAGGAATATTGTCATCAATTATTGAAAATAATACTGGGATCTCTTTCTTTCCTCACCAGGAAGAGGTGTACACAAAAGTCACGCAGACGCATCTTTCCAGATACAGGTGCAAACACAAGAAGACCACGCTCTTCTCAGCAACCAAAGACCAGAGAGGCTCTGGACACTTTCTAGAAAGCAGCAGCCTGCAGACTGATAAGGACGTATGACATGTAAGCACTGACACTTTTAGTCTAAGAATTTTTTTCATCTCTACAAGGGATGAATCTCAAGAAAGGTCATAAATCAAGTCCAAAAAGTAAAACACCACTGCTGCAGCTCAGAAAGCAAAGGATATTGTTTGGATCAAAGTGCCTAGGTCAGCATTCAAATGAAGCTGTTTTGCTAGATTAAACAACAAATGCTTTATTTCTCTTTCTTCTCAGATAAAGCAACTACGCCACTTCGACAAATTCATCCAAAGGTATATGACAGAAAAAGCAGAAACACAGATTTCTTTTTCTCATTTCATATAAAAATATCAGTTTTGAATAGAAGTATGAGACTTACTCATTCAAGGAACTTAAAGGACCAGGGAACTAGAAGCAATAAAGTCAATTCACAGCCTACCAAGAGTATTTTCTTTTTTTAGCAAATTGGTTTTTATTGCAAAAGGTCTTGACACACTTACCTTTCCTAACACATCCCCAGAACACGTGCTAATGCTGTTATTTAATGAATAAAACCCTCCTTTAATTCAAAATAGTATTTGACATAATATTCAATACATACATATTTTAATTTAGTTCAATAAAATTTCATTTCCTATATTCTATTGTAACTAGAGTCTATCTAAACACGTAGTTATATATGCAAAAACATAGGAATTTAATCAATGATTCTTTGTTTTATGAAACAGATAAAACCATAAATATAAAACATTATAAACAATCTCTTTTTTTCTGTTTGCAGAATTAGTATGCAGTACTTACATTTTTATTTAAAGTAATCCACCCAATTTATGAGAAATTAAAAACAGGCACTTTGTAGGCAGTATAAATCTTAAATTGAATTCTCTGTGCACTAAAACTTATGGGAAGGGTTTAATAAAAAGTATTATGCATAGTACCAGCTCAGTGGCACTGACTAAGAAATAAACAAGAAATGCTTTTCCAAAATGCAGGAATAAAACTGTGCATTCATGCTTTGTCCACACAGGCTATTCTTGCTCATGTACTGAATACACACAGTATTTTAAATAGTCTGTCCATCCAATGCAAAATGAGTATGATTAATGGCTAATTGCTCTTTCTTGTTTGCTATCCTTCACATGCTATGATATCAGAGTTCCACAAGGGCAACTGTAGTGGGCTGGCCAAAAAGCCTGGAGGGGAAAATTAAATCCCCTTCTTAAGCAGCAGACTAGCAGTCTCCTCCAACAAAGGCTTTCCTTCCCTTGGTGGTAATGTGATTCATTTTCCTATAAAGAAGAAGGCTGGTATTTCAATGCGTAAAGACAGCCATTACTGTGACATTTAACAAGCCTGAAACCTCTGGCTTTCTTGCTAACCTAGATCTGCCTTAAGGCTATCAGAGACAAAAGAGGCCTTCTCCTCCAGCAAGCATCAAAGACCTAATAAAAAGCCAAGAACGAGTAGGCAGTCAGCTTCTGTGTCAGAAATGCAAAATAAAAATATAATCTATGTAAATTTGAGGCATGCAAAAAAATCATGGAACATTGCTTGTGTGTACAGTTGTACTCATAAAACCTGTAATGCACTTTTTGAATTATTCAGCAAGAGGAGGCTGAAAAGCAGCAAAGAAGCTTATTATGTTATCTTTGCTTCATAGACTATTAGGTGGACAAAAAGAAAAAGGAATTTAGTTACGCTTGCTTATCTCCTAACCTTATAAACTTGGGATTAACAGATCAAAGGAGGATTTGGTTCAGTTGATAGAAAATGGAGCTCTTTTATAGCTGTTTGGTCTCCCTGTCCCTTATGATCAAATGAGCTTAAGCAATTGATAAAATAAACGGGGGTTTGAATGCATGTGGTTTGGTATATACCTTTAATATTTGCTGTATTGCATTGTACATTTGCATGCAAAATTAAGTAACAAGTAAAAGAAGATTAAACCTTGCACTTTTTTTTATTCTGCATATGCCTTACTAGTAGAATCCAAAGTGCAAACACAAGGTGCTGTACTGATATGATTTAATTTACCTAATTATTTTATAAGGTATGCGGGGCAGCCCATGTACAACACGTGTAAATTGTTTCTGGTGCTTCATTCTCTGATCTTGCCATTGGTCTGAAAATTTAGCCACATCTTCCCTCTGCCTGGGGGCACTGCACCACAGCGGCGTGTGGAGATGGAAACAGCCAGGCAGTGCTCCAGGCACGCTCCGCTCCCCACAGCACCGACATCAGGCAGCTGCCTTTGGGTCACTGCGGATGACAAGGAATGGTGCTGCCTGTTTTCTTCACAACGTTTCAAATTACAATTGCAATGCACCTAAAAGTGACCTTATGACAGCAAAGATGATGCTGCTTTTCATTCATTCACCAAGTCTGTTATTTTGCACTGAGCTGGAGAAGGCTGTATTCCTGGATAATTTAGAAAGTTTTGCCTTTTAAAGGACTGCACATATTCATTGTGAATCAAAATTAAATTACATCTGCTTTTGAAAGCAGAGGTGAGCCCATTTAGCTATGAATTACTAGAAGTTATGTATGATTTCATTAAAAAAATTTCATCCTATCCCATGTAAAATTGTTTTTCCATGTCAATTAGGCCACACAATTTCCAGTTACAAGGAACAACCTAAAAAAAAGAATTCAGTAGCTTGCCTTACTGATTTTTGTGTACTGATTACTCACATTGGAAATGCATGTTTTGGCTACAACTTTACCACAACGTTGTAGCTCTGTTACTACAAATGGTTACCTATAGAATAATTGAATGGGAATTGCACAAACCATCCTCTGATGTGTTTAATTAATGTATTAACTCAAGGGGCTTTCCAATTGCAAATTGAGGATTGTTCCTAACATTAAAATGGTTAAAAAATAAGAAAAACCAATGTCTTATTTATCCCTCAATACTTCAGCATCAGTTATCATTTTTGGATATTTATATTGTATAATAGAACTTCTGTTCAAGAACATTGCAACCAAGCCAGAATAATTTCAAAACTAGCACAGGAAGAACTTCTAAGAGTTTTTGCAAGATTAAATTTCTTCTGGCGTGGAATTTCTTAAAGAGAGATTTATCAAAGTCATTTAAAAATGTAAGTGGAAGAAAGCAGATAGAGGTCTTTTCATGGTGGGAAATGTAAAGTATCAAGAACAAATAAAGCCAAAATTCTGTGACTGACCCTTTTTTGGGTGGACTTTCATAACTAAGGGAGAGGCTCTCACTATATCTGACTTAGGTTGAGGTTTGTGCCAGGCAATGTTTAAATCAGTGACTGAGCTGAGAACGGCCACCACATTCTAACTGGCCTGACACGTGAAATCAGAATGGGGTAACACCACTGAACTGATGGATACAGCTGGTAAGATTTCAGACCCTGAGGCTGGAATAAAACCTTGCTAGGTCCTTTGTATATATGCAAATTAGACATCCCACCGCTTTACCTTGCAACTTAGTTCAACAGTTACAAAATCAAGGGAAAAAATTATAAACTTCTCCAATACAAATCTGCCATACCTAGCAGATCCAAAATCTGAGGATCTAAAGACAACTATACTAGATTTACTTTTCCTGTGGTGGATTTTGATTGGCAAATATTAGACTTACTGTTTATACAACACAATTTTGCACTGCATGTTTGCTGGCACTATTTACTCAGGATTACAGAAGAAAAGGAGAGGAAAAGGAAAAGTAGAAGGAAAAGAAAAGGAGAAAAAAAGAGAGGAAAAGGAGAAAGTTTAGCAATACATAAAGGCAAGTCCTACTATGTAAGTTTGAGTACCAAAAAGCCAAGAATGTTTTTCCTAGCTACAGAGGTATTTCAAATAAGAGGATAAAAGGTTACCTCCTAAACCATACAATTTTTCAGAAACTGTATATTCCTTATCCATTTAGAGCTAACATTACAAAGAACAAATAAACAAGACAAGTTGGCTACAGATTTTGTCGTTTCATTCAAATGACAGAATATCATTTGTTTTTGTTGGAAATATAACAAACGACAGCCAAGCAATACAATATTCTTTGGCTACAGCATGGATCTATGTACAATTTCACTAAAACAAATTAAATAGACACTGGGGGGATAAAACACTATGTTAGTGTATTGTATTACAAAGATAAATGTTAACACTTCCAAACTTGTTTGGCTCAAGAAGGCATACCTAATGTATTGCAAAAATATCTTCAGGATAACTAGTCTCAAAAATTATTCAGTAAAACCTGCGTGTTTGCTATCTAAGGAAAAAGTAGAAATTGTTTATTTTAACAAAACTGGTAACATCTTAACAAATCAAAGACCAAGAAAAGAGTAGATGTCACTTTCTGTAGAGTTTAAAAGAAATACACTGGGTAAAGGTACAGTTAGTCTCTGTAGCACCTCATGGTGTCTCCAAACTCAAGAAGTTTTCACTTAATCACAGGAAATTTTACAATTCAATGTATTAAATCAATAAGTTAAAAACTGTTATCAATATGCTAAAGAAAATTACTCTATAAGAAACAAATGCTGAAGAAGTTGAAATTTAGACCCATGAATGCCCTATGCTTTATCTGTCTTATTATTCCATGCTGTAGTTGCAATATGGTTGAAGTTTTGCTATTCAAAATCACTAGTGAGGAAGAGTTACTGAGGAGAAGTAACACATGGTATTAAAGTGATATAGGGAGTATCTGTCTCCATCACAGTGCCTGCTGCTTCACCTTGTCTTTAAATATTGTGTAAGACTGTTAGCTGTCTAGAAGTCTCAGGCAGAAAACTTTGGGAGGTTTTTGTTTTGTAACCAAACACTGGGGTCACATGTGGCATAAAGTTCTGTTACTACTTGTGGTGTAGAGTCTTAAATAGAAAATACACACACAGAGAGTGGCAAGTTTAGTTGTTTTAAAAGTACAGTCTAATTCTGTAGATACATTAAGAACTGCTGGTATTAAATTTCTTTCAGAATCCAAAAGGTCAAATTATGGTTTCCGCCAAGCAATCTCAATTTCCCTCTGCTGACGGATTCTCCATTTTGTGTTGAGTTGGGTTTTTTGCTAAGTGCCCTTCTCTTTGCCATGTAAATCTCAGCATAAGACCTCAGCTGTGGGACAGATGCATCCCCATGTATAGGTACTACCACTGCAATTTTGCAGACCAGTAAGCTGATTCAGGAGTTATACGATGAATCCATGGGCTTCCAAGAGTTGTGACTGAAGTAGAAACACCTCCCCATGCACAAAGGGACCCTTTCGGTCCTGTGCAAACACTAATTATAAATATTACGTTAAGTCATATTGTGCTACATAAAAAGATCATCCAATACACAGAATCTTACACATTTACAATATGTAAATATTTTCTGCAGTAACTCTAACTTGTTTGGTTCTCAATCCAAACAGAACACTTCTGCACACTGAAGCATGCAGTATTGGTATGCAACCATCTAAAACACTACAAGAACTTTCAACTCTACCTTGATACTCTTTGCATGATTATGCAATTAATATGCAACTAATTACTTCATAATGAACCTAATGAATTTTATTGCAATGAAAGAACTGCAAACCTGTGTTGATAAAAACAGCAGGCACATATACAGAATAAATTATATCCATTTCCTTAATATCTGGTTTTCCCTCTAAAGTTATTGCCAAGAACAGACTCATACTGCACATTTTACACCCTACAGTTGAAGTTCTTAGAAGTATTATTAGTTGCTTTCTTTGGCAATGCAACAAAATATACCTCCAACATTCAGGTAACTGGATATGCTATTAGATGAAGCAATTTGCTGAACACAGGCTTTCGGGCTCAAAATATGTTACAGAACTCCATTTTATCACTAAGAAATACTACAGCTAAAAGTCATGAGAGAAGGAACAGGAGAGTCTACACATGGGAGAGAAAGTAAAAGAAGGTCTGGTTTTACTTTTAAACTTTTCATATGGAGAAAAAACTTCACATTCAAGAATTTCAATCAGAAAAATTTTGGTTTAATTATGAAAAAACTCTTACTAAAAACTCGTATAGACTGTTACTAAAGACTCCTCTCTGAACTCCTTCAGGAAAGGTTGTGAATATCATTCCCCAGTGAATAGTTTCATTCACATACAAAGTAAGACAGGAAACAATAACAAGGGGAAGGAAAATTGAGCAAGACCGCATTATTGCTTGTTACTAGAATGTAGCAAAAAAAGATTGCAAGACTAAGGGGATTTTGAGACTCAGGTTATTTGAATTGGTTCCCATAAAATTCCAAGGCAAAAAGGACACTTGTGCAGGTGGAGCCTGCTTGTTCCCTTCCTCTCTGGAACTCAGTCTTTGCCAGGTCCCCGCCAGGTCTTCTCTCACTGATTTAATCTACTTTTTCTTAGTATATTCAGTTCCCTCACTGCCAACTGGAAAAGTACTCTGTCTCAGCAGTAGAGCAGTCTGGGTTTTCCCTCATTCTCTTTGGACAAAAGAGACTTTTCCTTTGAATGTGCATTATTTTCTGAATTAATTATTTACCCGAACTACCCATTGACAATGGAATCATGGTGATCCATTTTCTACAATCCAAAGAACAATATCAAGGTAATAAGTAGTACAAACACAAGCACAGCCCAATACTGCAACTGTCACTTCTTGTTAAAGATAAGAAAAAAGTTATTAGGAGCAAGTGGGGTTCCAGAAGATGCTGACACTAACAGAGGAGTTCCTTCTGTGACAACTCAGATGCTGGCAGCAATCTTGCCAGAAAAACCTCTTACTGCACCTATGTTCAAAGTACAAATGTCAGACAAACAAAAGGATTCAGGGACAATGTTTCAAGTGTAGGATTATACTGCTGATTACTAATTTACCTGCAATAACTCTGTCCATTACCAGACTCAGATTCCTCCTACTGAGTCTGCACCATTCTGTTACAGAGGTCTTAATCCACCACAAGGATTAAACTCCTTGAGGGTTCCAGATTCACTGCTGAACCAAACACCAAATGAAAGGAAGGAGCTGCAGACCCATGCTGCTCTAAGAATACCATGATGAAAAGCTAGTTATCATCAATACGTTATCAAGCCAAAGGTTACCATGAGGTCTAGCTCCTACTTTGTTCTACTGGGTATTTGCCATTTACTTGCAAGATAGGGAAAAAAAAAAAAGGCACACAAAAATTACAGAAAATGCCAGATCAGTTTATCATGCACTTTGGAAAGAAGAGTTAGAATTTAAATTAATAAAGTGAAAGTCTAAAATCAACAACCTGAAATTCAGCAGAGGTGGCATCAACATACATAAGGAGAACTACAGCTAAGACAGGAGAGAAATCCCCCAAGTATCAGCTCATCACTTAACCACTGTAGCAGTAAATATTTTGTATTTCACCACCAAAGGCCCTTTAATAGCCGCAGTTCTCTCAGCCAGTCCTCCTCCATCACTAAGTTTCAGAACTTCACCGTGATTTCTTACCTTTAGCTAGGGAAGGGAGGGCAGAGGAATGTTATTCTTAATTGAATAGATAAAAGCTACAGATAATCAACTGAAGTCACTCTACATCTGAAGTAGCGAAGTAATCTGAGGAACAACCTAAAACCCTCTAGAACACTCATGACTCAGAAGGGACAGTTCTTTAAGGCCAGATTTACCATCTGCTGTCTGCTAAGGTGAAGAGGCAAATGGATGTGGAAAAAAATTAACACAAAGAATAAATTCCTGAATTGAAGGGCACCCCAAAACCAGGTACTTAGTACTTGAGGCAAATCTCTTCACAGAGGTGAAGAGCCATATGGAGGCAAAAGCAAATGAGAAATAATTCTTAGCCATGAAATAAGTATTGCAGGCTCCTAACTGAGTCTGAAAAAGTTTATACCAGGATTCAGTGCTGATACACAGCTAATTTTGTGTTCTGAGCATCAGACTGGTGTACACAAGCACTATGCACCTGGGAGTTCCAGTGAAAACATACTACCTATTAAGCATTCACTTCGGATAGCACGAGTACTTTAATATGACCAATTAGGAAAGCACCTAACTGCTGCCATTTTACAGGATTTTTCTCTGCTTCTGAAGCTCAGCTGTAGATCTAGGTTAGCAGTCTCAAAATATTCATTACTTGTGCTATTTATTTACATTTTTTGAAACCTCACTCATGCAATTAAGATGCTGATAGCATTATTACCAGCAAAAAGAAAGCTCCTCCATTACTATTAGCATATTACAGATCTCAGGGGTGCTTTTAAAGAAAACAAAGATTTTTTTGCTTAACATTTGGCCATGAAAGATGCTTTTCCCAGGCAATTCTGGGACTCCAGAGACAATCTATGTAAAAAAGTGTAATGTTCAGTCAAGATTCAAGCAGACATTTTCTCTGTGTGTGTACGCTCAGAAGACAGACTGCAATATTGACTACCTGAAGGAAAAAATCCTTACAGTAAAATAAAACAGCACAGAATATTCCAAAATTAAACCTTGAGTCTTACTTCTGGACAGCAGGTCTCAAAACCATCCTCACTGATAGACTTGGTCTGTGTTAAAATAACAAAGATCTCAAACACTCTGTAGGACCTCAGTCATTTCTAAAGAGAAGAATCAGAAGCTCAGTTTAAGGTAACAGTATGCTTAATGCAGGAAAGAAAAAATCTGGAGAATATCAAACGTTGTTTTTGCTGAAAACAGATCCCAGTGAACAAGTTTATACATTCTGGGTTGATTTTATCTTCCAGAAAAACATTTTGATGCAGAATTTTAATTTCAAGTTGCATAGCTTTAGCGTACACATTCTTTGAATGTTTTTGCAAAACCAGAACCAAACAAAAATCATCTTGAATGCAACACTTATTTATGTGCTCTGGACAGCTTTCTAGCCCCAAGGTGGTTAGTCATTAATAACAGGAAGTTTAACAGGATATGTGTCTAATATCATTCACGTATCCCATTCTAACAACCTGTATTAAGAAATATGGAGCACTGATCAATTTTTTTTAACTTTTATTCTCCTGTCCCTTTCTTTATACAACATCTCATAGCTTTCAACTAACCAGGCTCATATTACTGAAGGAAACAAATCTAAACTATTTTTATATAACTATATATAAATATATAAATGCAGGTGAGATTTTTGCATATCTCAGATTCTTCTCCAAAAACATGATCATAAAGGTGCATTTCTCTCACACAGAAGTACTTTAAAATGTTTTACTTAGTATACAAAAAAAAAAAAAATTCTGAATAACAAAAGTTTTACTGAACTAAAAATCAGTAAGGAAACTTCTAAATCTATGATTTTATGATTTACAAAGAGCAAAAGCGATCAATATGCATGAATTGTCAGGTGTATTCAGCTACTTAACAAGCTATATTTGCAATGGAAAAACATGTAAGTAGGGCATAAAAGGGGAATTTTTCTATCATCATATACTCTTGTAATAAAAAAACCAATCAGTAATAGTTAAGTACTTTCAAATTTGTGTCAGTTTGGTTGCAAATCATCTAAAAATAAACATTTCCATCAAAAAACCCCCCAACTTTTCAATATTATTACAGTCAAAGATGTATCCTTTTCAAAACAGACTAAGTTTCTAAGTAGGTTCCCACCAGATATTGATTAGTATCCCTTCAAACTCTTTCCCACTTACATTAATTCCCATAGAATTCCACATGAATTAGCTAGCTAATCGTCTTGAATCTGGTCTACTCACTGGTGTTCCATTTACAACCTTAAATACCTCAACACATTTGAAAATAGGGTCTTTATTGCCTTTATAGAGGGTTTGCCTACTCACTGCCTTCTTCCATGCCTTCCATGAAAACAAAATAAGTGATCCAGAGCCCAGGAAACTATTCAGACCAAGATGATTTAATACAGCATTAAGGTCGGATCTAACATGTTAACTTCATTGGCTTTCAGTAACTTTCAGAAATAATGCCCAGTGTCTCCATAACTAAAGCAGGCTGCACCAACTCTTCATTTTTATACTCTCAACCAGCTCCACACCAGAGTGATGCAGGAGTGAGCTGCCTACGAGGACTCATCTCACAGCTGAAAAAAGGGCAAAAATATCTAAAGTTGAAGTCTGAGGCAGTTCTTAATTTGATGGGGATTTAAGCACTCAAGTCCTCTAGGTTTCTTTGAAATATCCATTCACTGGTGCCCCAAGTGGAGGAAACTGTATCCTGATTGAATAAGTGAACATGATCACCTCCACTAGGAACCCAGCTTTGTGTCCTTCTGTGTCAGCTTGTTATTTCATACCAACTCTAATTCAGTAACAAACTCACACTAATTAGGACACATTTACTCAGTTATTATATCATCCTTTTGCTGAAATCTTCAAGACAAGTACTACAAATCTACTAACTGCAAAAAGAAGATAATTATTACAAAGGATCAAGAAAATAAGTAAGGCAAACAAGTTTGGAATGCAAATTTTCTTTCGGCAAACAAACTGCATATACAATGATAACAGGTCCTTTTTCAAATGCATTGCTGAAGAAAATTATTTGGGGGTTTTTGTTGGCCTTTTATTTTTGTTTATTTCTTACTTGGAGCAATTAATTCATCATTTAATCAAAATACCTATAAGCAATTAATGGCTCAGGATGAAGGCACTCTAAATGGAAACATACCTGAGAAGATGTGAAATGGCTCATTGCATTAAAACCATGCAGGACTGCAGTTCTGCCATGGTATAAGCAGAGGCTCACTACACAAATTTGTTTTACGTCATTTCACCCTCAAATGTCTATGTAGTAGACGCATTTAAACCAGAGATTAGAAGAACAAAATGTAAACCTGTAACTAAAATTCTTGTATATCAAAATATATTAGAATCTAGGCTGAGAAGAAAATAAAAGCAAATGGCATTAAAAAAATATAGTCATGGTTTTTTGAAATCTATGTCTTGGAAAATTTAGGAGACCACCCACAAACTTGTGGCTTATAAAACAAAAATTACTTTTACAACCTATTTATGAAAATATTCCCAATCATCACATCTGGATGCATACAGCTATGGCCCACGACCAGTGATTTGATATTCTGAGATCTTCTGAAACCCCTGCCAATCAGGGGGCTCCATCCCACAGTTTTAGTGGTCCCACTTTAATTGCTGCAACTGGAAATTGTACTGTTTTCCAGTACATTGGATTAGAAAGTAAACTCTATTGCTGATTCTGAAAAACTGTCAAAGACATAAAAAACCACTCAAAGCAAATAGTAAATTAGTCTGTGACTTATACTCAACATAGTAAAATGATCAAAGTCAGATACACATTCTGAAATGTGTAGGGAACAAGAAAATGTACCAGGTCCTGCTAATATATGGAATTATCAAAGACCTCCCAAATGACTTAAGTTAATTCAAGCCCCTTGTTCACAATTAGACTGTTATCATGAAATCTGCCATTCAGTTCCTTGCTATTACATCTATGCCAAGAAAGTAGCACACACTGGAAAAGAGTTAGATTACTAAACCCTTACATCTTCTCCCCCGTAAAAAAAAAAAAATCTTTTAAAAGAAATGTATTTTCTTTCATGTGAACTTGATGCTGTCTAATTTAATTCTTGATGTTTCTTCCATTGTACGGCGAGGCGTCCTTTGAGGAAGGAAAAACAGCTTGTGTTTTGATAACAAACACCAAAAAAATAGTTGCATCTCTGCTTTCAAAGAGACAAGCTGTTTTTATTTCCTCTGAAGAAACTCATTACAATATGATGGACAAAATGTCAGAAATAATTAAGTGCAAAAGGTGATTTTTATTTTTCTTGAGAGATATCAACTAAGGGAAATGCTGCTGCTTTTTTGCAGGTCTCTCCTACCCTCCCACCCCCTCCTCCAATTCTTGGTCACTTGACATGAATTTATCACAAAACAAATTAAAAGCAAAAGAAAACTAAAAGGAGAAAGTTACACCCAACATGAAAATATCATTAATGCTTTTACTTAGCGAAAAGAAAGTTAAAAGAGCTTGCTACTGGAATAGACTGTTGCAAGACAGTGTTCACATGCACACACAGACAAAATCAAATTCTTTGCACTTCACAGGAGGAGTAGAGCTCTCTGTGAGGCTCAAAAGCCTTTGGACTGTTCTCATTTTGTATTGAGGGGGCCGTGCTTTCCCCCACCCTGGGGTCAGTGTGGTAAACATCAGCCCATCGAGATAAGAAAGTTAAGGCAGATGATATTAATTACCTGTCCTTTCAAGTCATCCCTGTCTCACATCTGGTTTCCTCTTTGTAACATTCATCCAGGCCAATAAAGGCAGGGGAGTGGGGGGAGAAGAGAAAACCACTCGGGCAGCTTTCTGCCTTCCCGGGCAGCTAACGGCACGTGAGTGCTCCCCTTGCTGCACACACACACACACTGAGGTACACAGGTAATCCTTAGCACAAAAAATATTAGCTGGCATCTTGCAAACCCGTGTCTGTCTGGAAATTGTGAGATGAGCTCTAGTCAGACCAAAATACTGGCAGAAATTCATTCTGTGTCTTTTACTTCTCACGTGAATTGCTGGTAGCCACTGGACTTTTCCAGGTATACCGGGTATGTGTTTCCCAAAGCCTGGCATTGAGACTCAGATCAAATACCGGTGTTTTAGTAATTCAACAGTTTTAATAGACCTCACTGTTTGAACATCTGCCCTTGCTTGGTTTTCATTTCACTACATTACCTGTCACTCAGACCACACAGACAGTAACTTTTCTACCAGCATCTGTCAGGTCCAGACCAGAAGAAAGAATGGCAATCTTTTTTTTATCTCAGATCACAATATGTAAAAAATTATCATTTAGCAAAACTGTAGAAGCTCATTTTCTTCTTTTTTACAAGTGATATCATAGTCATTTTTGCTGCTGTTTAAACAAAGCCTTTATCACATTAGTTTTGAACAGGAAGGCTGTCAGTTCAAAATTTCCTTTTTGTTGCTTCTTATAAACATCACAGAGAATTAAGAAATGCAGGATAATCCACAAGGTGACTTCTACTTTAAATTATTTTTTAGTGGAAGGCATTTCAAATTTTCCAAAGTTCTTAGACAATATGAACAACTAGAATGTATATGCTTAAATTCAGACAAAAAAGCTCACTTACTCCACAGCTAGACTCTCACTAATGCAGCCAACCTACATTAGTTTCAATTCATAATCTGAAGTGAAAAGCAACATACCTCATTTCCATTCCTTAACCTCTCATGCCCATACATTTCTATTTGTTTTCAAAGTCTCAACTCTTAGTCTATTTAACTTATTTCCTGTTATTTTTGCAACCACAAAGCTATTTTCATGTATGCCACACTATCAAATCTAAGGGCATATCAGCTATACCACATGTGCCTGGAAAATTAACACTAAAGAGTTGTGTGTCTGTTCTAAGGGAACAACATATACACAAGCTTTTATTTACTAAATGAAAGGATATGTGGTTCCTCTGAACTCTCTTTTCATTTTGTTGCCAAGGATGAATCAGATAAATACTGTGGTGAGATCTGTTTATTGATTAATGCAATTATAGCTATTAGCTACAAAGAAAACTATGAGATAGTAATTCTAAGTCAGATACAGTTATGCAAACAATGTTAATTTCAGCATTGTTTCCATTTGTATATATCAATCTTTACTTTGCATGTATCTAATTACAACATTGCTTCATTTAGTGGTCAACATTATCTTGTGAAAACATGGGTTAGACTGTGGCTCTCTGTGTGACAACAAGCTAATTTCTCGTGTAATCCCTGAAATTTTGTGTCTCTTTCTAGTGTTCCAGAATGATTTTTTAAAAATAATTTTAAAACCCTGGATTAATCTTTACAGAACCTTCCATATTGTTGAAGAAATAATGCTGTCAGTTACACCTGCTTCAGGTAATTGATCCCAGCAATAAAAATAATCATTTCTTCCCTCTTGGTGAGGCACACTCTGATAGAACAGTACAGTTCCTCCATAACCCCTTAGAGCCCTTAGATTTAAAAGTGCAATGCCACTAACCACAGAGTAGCTGCAGCAGATTTAACACTGTCTCATTCCAATAGGTTGTGGAGCCTGAACTGTCCCATTTAGGACGAGCACAGGTATCTCTGAGTACATGGCAATCACTACAGCAGATGTGCCCCTTGATCCATCTCAAATTTCTGATGCAGCCTTCAGCAAAAAATTATACTGCTGCTCTGTTTCCTGTTAGTAAACCTGGGACAATAATATTTATCTCCCTCAAGCATTTAAGAATGGGATGCAGAAATTTACCAGTTTGCAAAATATTTTCAACACAGTAGTATGTAAAATACAGGTTTGGGTTATTATATAAAAAAGCAACCGAGCTAGGCTAGTTAAGGGACTGAAATATTCAGGCCACATTATCATGAATATTCCAAATATTCTGATTTAACAATACGAAAATTTAACTGTGAGCCCCAACTTAATCAACCAGTAGTGTGCCTGCAATGAGTGTGTCCTTATCTCTCAGGACATAATGCGATAATTAAGCTAACAGGTTACAGGAAGTAACACCATAAAATACTAACTAGTCAAGCAGTTCTTAGCTTGTGCCTGGATTCAAAGAGCAAGAGGTGTGTGTGAACACTCAGTTACACAGCTCACGAGGTAAGGAGGTGTTGCAGCAATGCTGTCTCACCCTTTAACAATACATCCAGTCCTGCTCTGCCAGACACATCCGTGTGGCCTGCTGGAGCCCAAGCAGATCAGAGCACGCAGTAGTTACTTTTCTCTTTGCTAATGGTGTGCAAAAATTATGACTTAGATTTCAATTCTCTAATCATGAAGAAACTGTCACATAATCTTTCCAGCTCTTTCAAAATAGCACTCCTGCTAGTCACATCTTTAAGTATTTTAAAGGCCTGACTACACAGTACACCTAGTTTTAGCTCAGGGAAGCACCAAGTTCACCTCCTTTGAAAGTGCCAGAACAGCCCAAGTTTCCCACACACTGCTGTGCAAGAAAAAACAATTGCTGAAATATCTTCTCCAGTGATAAGTGCATGAGATATCCTGCTACAAGTATTTAAAGGAGAATTTAGATTTAAATATTGATTCAGTAAATTAGTTTAGAAATTTAGGACTACAATTATCAGACCTTAAATCAATTAGATCAAAAAGATCTGATGTTCTCAGATCAAATACACTGAAATCATATAGGGATGAGCAGCAGGTGTGCCTCTGCCATGGCAATGAACCTTGATTCACATATCCTTTATGCCTTTCCCAACCAGCACATATATCCATTTGAATAGTCTACATGTGTAGGTAGACAAAACGTTCATTTTCATTTTGCTTCCATCCTGGATTTGAATTTGCCAACTTGATTTCAGCATATTTGTTGAGTAAGCACTTTGAAGATTATTGTGAGGACTTATTAGGCTAAACTTACAAATTATCATAGACAGTTTTAGGTTTTGGCAAATTTTTTAAAAAGTAACTGAAGAATTCAGTTGATGTCAAGTCCTACTTTCATGAAAAATAAGAAGACGCAAAAGTTAAAGCAATGGATTAACATTTAAGTGATGTTTCTCTCCAGGACATTGCTGTCTCACACTGGACTCCTTGTGTTTACAATGATAGATGCAGGTCAGCCCTTTATCTACAGCAAATCACTCAGTGAAAAATGGCTTTGCATCTATACTATGCCTTTAAATGTCTAGCTAGCAAATGTCAGAACTATTTGATCTGGTTTTATAAAATGAACTTTCAAGACACTTTGAAAGATAGTTTGCACTTTGAAAAAGATTAAAAACTTCTGTGTTGATCTCAAATAATAGGCAGGGAACATTCACGTACTTCAGGGGAAAGGAGGTCCGCTGCTGCATGAAGGTATAAAACCAAGCAAGGAGTCTACTGCTTTCTGGATATGTTTCCCAGCACAGATTTAAGACAGATATAGGCAGCATAAATCCCCACTAACATCTCTTGGTTAGAAACACAAGATACTTGATAACGCATGAGATACATAACACCAAAGCCATGCACTCAGACTGACACAGAACTGAACAAGGACTTTAGAAAGAGATATTTTTATCAAATTGCTTAAGTGATTGAAGTTCCTAAGCACCATTTAAAAGTACACTGATCTTTCATTGCAGCTTCAGAGCTTGCATGCATAAACATTTCCCGAAAACACTTATCTCATATTTATTCACCAAATAATGCAGTTCTCAGTCCACTGCTCCAAAATCCTTAGTGGGAGATGATCCTTGGATAAACCTTATGACAGTAGCTACCAGTGCACATTCTCAACCCAGTATCTCACAGAAAAAAACAAAAAGATTCCTGGAAAGCACTCCAAATATTCTCCAAGTTCACAAAAAAAATCACACATCACATCAGAAAACACTGACTTTCAGAAATTCATAGAAAACGTAGAAAATTATCTAGAAATACTCTTAATCCAGGAATTCTCAGAAAGCCCTCAGATTTCTGGAAATAACTCAGAAATTCCTAGAATACTTCTATAGTCAGAAATTTCTAGGATGCACTGGAAAATTCCCATGAACTAGGAATTCCTATGTTTTGACACAGGATACCTCAAAATAGTTTGGAATATTCTTGCGAGTCTCCGCAGGGTAGGAGAGTGTACACCAAAACCCCTTGAGAGCCAGTATCCACGGACTGGAATAAGACAACCAAGAGGGTTTTCTGCTTAGGTTAAGACTTAACAAGACTTGATGAATTTGGGAAGCACAAATTGACTGGAGAAATGCCATCTCTAATACTTTGTTTTCAGTGCAAATCGAATTCTGGATGAATTTGTCTAATTGTGAGCGTAGTAAGAAAAACCACTTTCATAGTTAGTGTTTCTTCTATATTGTCTGTGGCAATGGAGTGATGCAATTCTACAACCATGAGAAACTATACTTTCAAAGAAACAAAAATGAATTAATAATGCAAAATTAACCAAAATATAATAGAAGACATTTATGTGTGTGTTGAAGCATTATAAATTAAATTTTAATAAAATTAAAATAAACCAAGACTACCATAACTGCATTCAGAAATTTCTATGTTTTCATCATATATAGCACAGAGAGAAAAAAAGATATCATCTTCATCCATGTAAGAGGATCTATTTTTAAGGTTTGTTTTTTAATTCTTCTTGGAGAAACATGCATTCAATGGATATTGATGAAATAATGGGGCTATATCACCAGAAAAATTAGGGTCCAGGTCCAAGATTTATGCTATACATATTGTATGATAAAGGGGAAAGAACTTAATGTCTATACGTCAATTTTCTTTTCAGAAGGACATAACGTGTTGCACTGCCAGTATAACATTGGGGAGTTCATTCTTGAGTCCTGCCTCTTTTTTCACTCAGTTTTGTGGGCTGAGCCCAGCTCAAGAGCCACTTACACAGGACAAGGCCTCTCACAACCACAGTCTGCGGTTATTGCCTCCCGTGTTAAGGTGCACAGACACTGTAGTGTCAGCCACACGAAACCCAGACACAGAACACATGGGAGATGGAAAGAAAACAATGTCTCAGCTAAACTGAAAAGGCAGGTACATCTCAGTCAGATTGCAAAAAAATCCACTTACCATTCCTAAATATTCTTTTTTAGGAGGGCCATTGAATAAAAAAGGGACAGGAGCCGTTAAGAGTATGTTACACAGTGCAAATGAGATCACTGATAAGAGAGCACAGGAATGCTAATGACTACTAATAATTAATATTTAGCATTTCTAAAGCCTTTTTATCTGTAGACCTAGAAAGGTCTTAAAATACACAACTGCTACACTCTTCATTTACTAGATGAAGAAGGTGAAGTGCCTCTCCAATTTATTTGTACTGAAAAAAGGGTGCACTGCTAGAGCCTGGGGACCTGCCCAGTACAAGTCCTGTTCTTCCAGGTTCTGTGCCAAAATCTTGTCATAAAACAGCTGCTGCCTCAAGCAGCTTTCAAATGAAATAGGCAGGATGGTCAAAGGATGGGAAGAGAGGTTTAACAATACACCTGGGACTGCACACACATCCCTTTCCATAAGGGTTTGTGGCTTTTTGCAGGGGGGTGAGGAAGGCAGGTGAATTGAAGGAGTGGCTAAAAGAATCATGAGCAAAAAGACACACTCAAGGAAGAGACTGCTAGACTATACAGAGTTTAAAAGAATTGTCAGGAGACATGTGGAATGTTGGCAAGACCACAGAGGGGGAAAAGAGCCAGTAAATTGTAAAGCAGAGGAAGCTCACCAAAACAGACTCTGCTTTGCTGTTATTACATGAACTGAAGCACCTGTGTTTGATGCCCTCCAGTAGCTGAATTGATGCAACTCTTTTGCTGGCTCCTCTCTGCAGATACTCTCCCCAGACAGTGAACATCCTGATGGCATGAAATGATGATGGCTACATCCACACAGCGTACCAGGGTAAAATCTGCTAAACTCTGCATCCTGCTAGGGAAACTAATTTGCTGCAGCAATTAGGAAGTGAATTAGACTAGACATAGAGAAATATTTCCGTGTCTTTGTATATACATTTGTGTGCATGACTGCCCCCAAGTATAGGGGTCCTTTGATTCTTCAAACTAGCGGATGTTACAATAACCTGAAAGCTTAAGAGGGCTTACCCAACTGGAAGAGGACAGTTTGATCAGACAAAGCCTGTGCCTGAAGAGCTGTGGCAACAGACAAATATCAGGGGTGAAAATGCACAAATTATCCAGGACATATAGAAAAATCCTAACGAGTATTATTCACATTATAGTAGATTTTAAGACACCCCATATCACTAGGCACTTTACAGGTACACGTTGTGAAACAGTCCTGTCACACAAAGCTTGTCATCTAAACAGATATGCAAGAGAGGCAAGAAAGAGCACTAGATGTACAGAGCAGGCCAGCAACTTGCTCAAGTCACCTAAAAAGATGAAGGTGAAGAGATAGGAAAAAAACCTTTTAAAGTGCTTGTATATTTGTCAAACAACTAGAAACATGAAACTAGAAAAGTTTAAAAAGCTGGTGTTTGTTAACGAAACAAAGTTTTAGGTTATGTGAGCGATCCTGATGTATTTCTGTCCAGATTAAATCAACTTCAATTACAATAACAACTGAGAAAATGAAACTACAACTTAAGCTGAGACAAAGTTAAAACCCCACTAGAACCCAAACTGACACTGATGGTCAAATACTACGTGAGACCACAGAGACTGAACACTACAGAAAGTGTCAGTGTTTTCATGCAGTGACACTGGTTTGCTAAAACAGAGATACAACAGATAGAACCACATCAACTACATATAAGTCTTTGACAAAAATCCTAAATCACATCATGAACTATTCATATTCATTTCATGAAGACACACCACTTTTCTGCCTTTTTTTATACAAAAATTCTCCACAACATTCCTTCCAATAATGTCTAAAGTAAAACTGCATAGCCAGAAAACAGCAGACCCTATTTACAGGCCAAACAGAGAGTAAGATGGTTTTCTGGAAGAGCCTTTGAAGAATTTAGTCTGAACAGTCATCTAACACTGACCTACTACTGAAAATACATAGAAAATTAGATTCTTATACTGATGGAGCAGAAATAAGTACAATTTTTTACCTTTGAGTTCAGAACTGTTGAGCTCTGCAGAAATACTGTGTCTGATACCAGCACCTACAGCACAGATAAGTTACAGACACCTGAGAGCTATTAATAAAATGGTGACTGAGCAGGAATTAATTGTGGAACTCAAACTACCTGGTGACTTAGGGGGAATTAATTGTGGAACTCAAACTACCTGGGCTAACACAGAAGTTACAGGGTTGTTACATTCTGTGATGAGCTAATGGGAAACAAATGTTTGACAGTAGCTACTTGAGCAAACAAACACATTGCAAAAAGGGTGGGAGGTCAGAATCAAGTAAATTGAAATCCAAATTCTTTTACAGGGCAAGCAATTACTTGCTGAAGCCACTACTAAGTCTAAATAGGCCCATTATTTAAGCTATATGCATATGCAGAAATTAAGGTACAGGTTTACCTGAAGGATAAGCTTTAGCTCAGAAGAGAATCCATTCAATAAAATCCTCTGGTTTATGAATGCACATTACATCAAGACCAGGAAAATGTTCAAGCTTTATAAGTTTCCATAATTATACAACACCTTTTGCATTTTGAGCAAAAAAATAATCTACGCCTGGACTCCAGTGTGGGCCTTTTCAGAGATCAGTTATATTCCTACCATCCACACATTTTTAACACAGTTTAGCATTTCTACTTGTGAGGCCAAATTTTCAAAGCAGTGAGTGGGAAGTATCTGCATAAATTTTGTTACTTCTTAACAGGGTTTCTGCACATACTTTCCATGATCCCCCTTGGAAATTTGTCCTGCAATCTCCACTGGAGAAATGTGTCTCCTGTAGGTGTAGACATGACTGATGTAAAACACCACTTCCTATCTCTTCAATTACACCAAGTAGTTTTTCATTTTCTTTTCCATGTTTTTCAAACTGAGTATTGCATTCAGGCCTGTGTAACAGTTCTGCTTGTCAGAACCTACATTCCACGCTCTGTTTTCCAAGACTAAGTACATAGAAAGGGGCTGAGGACAGGAAATAGGATAATTTTTCAAATCTCTTATTCATACCAAAGTTTTTGTAGGATGATGTCTGCTTACCAACCCAAAAAAAAATTCAATCTCATAAAATGTTTCATTGCTCTCAAAATACATAGGTTTTCAATCAAAAGGAGGCATTGGGAATTAAAAATGAGAGCAGTTTCCTTCTCTTTCTACATAACGCACACATAAAGAAATGGACAAAAATAGATTGAAAACTTGGTGAAACAAAAATAGCAAGCCTAGCAAAGCCACATAATGGGATTAATTCAATCGCTATGACATTACAGGAACCGGCTCTCTGTTTTCACTGCTTTGCAACAAGAAGTTGTGGCAGGAATAATTCCTCGTGTTATAATGGTTAGTAGAAGCAGAAGCTTAACAGCTTTTGTGATTGCATTTCAGATTTTTATATTGGGAATCCAGCAAAAGTACAGTTTCTGTTGTGGAGTCCCTCTGCCCTTTTCTTTTCCTCTCTTGTAGCAAATGCAATGTTATCTGTCATAGCAAGAGTCAGCTTTCACCCTTGAAAAAGTCACAGATCATCCTACCAGACCAGTATGCAAACGTTCCAAAATACAAACAGAATGTAATGATGTATTATTTAATAATAGTTGTCATAATTTTGCTTAGACAAATAACTGTGCAAAATGAATATTCAAAACACATCAAGGTTAAAGACAACAGAAAAAGCTGTAGTAAATATTTTTATTTCTTTGCAAACTGATGGTTTTCCAAAACACTCCTGTTGTGAAAATATCTTTATTTTAACAAATATTTGACAAAGGGAGATTTCCCACTTCTACAATGGAATTTCTGACCAAAGATCTGTATCCCATGATTCTCTATGCAGGGTCATGTGAAGACTTTCTCCAGTCAGCTGCACCATTTAGGGAAGAATCTGCCTTCTTCATTGGTGGAAGAAGAACTGAAGTTT
This sequence comes from Atrichornis clamosus, assembly GCA_013400975.1. Taxonomy (NCBI): domain Eukaryota; kingdom Metazoa; phylum Chordata; class Aves; order Passeriformes; family Menuridae; genus Atrichornis; species Atrichornis clamosus. The sequence goes on from WBMZ01010037.1 coordinate 66,861, forward strand.
TATCAACATTCTGAGGATATTTATGGCCAGATTCCCACCTGCTTCTCATAAAATTCAGATTTCAATCCACAATCTAGACTGTTCTAAACAAAGCAGAATCACAGCAGAAGCAACTACATGCTTGCTCTGTGAACGACATGCAGAATTCTGTGCATGACATGCAGAATATCAGAAGAGATGTTTATAAGAACAAAGGTTAAAAATTCAATATAGCTATGGCCTTAGATTTGAAAACTAATAAGAGCAGAGATTTATCAGGTTTGCATATATCAGTCAATCAAAAAACCCAAGCTGCAGCTATAAATAGACAACACTACTATAGGGTGGGGGCTTTTTCCTGAAAATCGTTAAACAGTAAAGTCTCCAAACCATTTTTTAAAGAACTAAATTATCGTTTCGCTCATGTGTAAGGGCTTGGTCCAGGAACAATGATCAAACTGGGATATTTGTTAGGGCAAAATCTGTTGCATCTTTTATCACTGGTCTCTTTCAAATTAATTACATCTCACCATACATCCCATAATGACCTTGTAGTAAAACAGCACACAAGCACCAAGTAGGCAAATAATATCTGAAGATATTTTACAACTTGTTCATTTTATTGCTTAATCATTAGAAGTAAACAATACACTTTAGGCAATAAATACAGTGCCATATGGATAGAGAGAGATAAAAGGCTATCAGGAATATTGCCAAGATTGGTGTTTCTCTACAGAGGATATAGTGTCTACAGTGTTACCAAAATAAAACAGGGACAAGTGAGGACAGAAAACCATCTGGATAGATTGCAGCAAAACAAAACAAAACAAAAAATCCTATAGTGAGCTAAAATAAAAGAGAGAAAAGAATGAATCCAATAATGACAATCTCATAAGTTCTCTACCATTAATGTTTATATCTGTTATTTGTGAAAATTATTATTCAATACCCAAAACTACCTTAAAAGTATAATTTCATTTTTCTATGTGCAACCACTTCTATAATAGTTTTACAAAAGACCTGTTCTAAGTATTTCCTCATTTAGTAATACTTTGATGCTTTTAACATTGGCAATTGTAGGCCTACACTCAGATGAAGTACAGGATTTTTGTTAGTCTTGAGGAGTCACTATAGCTTTTGTATACTTTACATCTAAATGCATATTTCTGCTTATTCATATTAAATCTCCTTGGTAAAATGACTTAAAATCACCCAACTAAACAACCAAAAATAGCTAGCCTAAACAAATATGGACAATGATCCAAAAAAGACAGACTGGTCCAGAGTCTGCACAATTATGAGTCATCAACTAGACAGGGCTGCAAGTGCAAATGGGTGTATTGCACATATGCTCCTCGTAGCTCTCCAGGACATTCACCAGCTGTCATCCAACAGGGAAGGTCCTCCCTCCCATCTATAATTACAGTTACCGTTGTTGTGAACCTCTTAACATTGAATAACAATCAACTTAACAGATATGTTCTATCATGTCACATTTGGTTTGCCAACAAAAACGTGATAAAAGTTGAAAAACTGGATTTTTGTAGTCCACATTGCTGTGCTCAAAAAAGTAACAAGGAATTCAAACAGTTAAGTACCTACAAGTTCAATTTTCATCAATAAAACACTTGACCATTAGAAGAAACACATACAGTGTTGTATCCTGCAGTTCATACATTGGGGCATATTTCTGTCAGCATGTGAAAGTGCTTCTGTCCATGTTTTTTTTTAAATTTATTATTCATATTGACTCCAGTTTTGTATTATAAAAAAACTACACCCTTTCACCTTCATCTGTCCCAGTCCCTCACTAAACAACAATATAGGCTAGAGGTTCTGGGATAAAGCAAAAACTCATATGCCATTTCATGCTCCAGAAAATATCTGTAACTATTTCTGAATGACTCATTCTGGATGAGGGAATTAGACTTCATCATGCCTTTGTGTGTGTTATCATTCCCTATGCTCACAGGTTTTGAGATACACAGATCTTCTCATATTGGGTTGCTGAGGAAAAGGAATTACCATTGCAACTTCTAGGTAAAACCAAGAGCTACGGAACATCTGTTTGTACAATTCATTTAGAGGCAAAAAAATCTCATCACTAATTAGGAGCTCTCCAGGGCATTGAATGTTTCCTTGAAAGTACTGAACACTGTCAGCTTATAAACCAAGGCACATGGCACCTTCCATCATCAGTGGTTTTTCTGCAATGCCAACTCAATTTGCAAATGCTTGTTACCATAAAAACTATTGTTGGGAGGTTTCTCCCAGCAGGATGAGACGTGCATGTCTTCTTCAGCTGCTTTGGTAAGTCAAGTTAGTTTTAACCACTGCAGAAGGGAATTTAGCTAAGTTTGCCGACTTTACACTAGGACAGATGATGACCACACACATTCTGTTCCACCTGCAGGAATTCTAGGGCAGAAACCTCCAGCAGAGAGGCAGCTGGAGGGAAAGCATCGGGAAGGATGGGGGGGAGGGAAAAATGACAGGAACGTCTCCAGTCTCTCCAGCTAGAAGAGAGCATCTGGCTATGCCTGTAGGTTTTTTTGTTTTAGAAAAAAACAATCTTTCAGTCATTGCACAAGGCGGAATACATCTTAGCTTATTTATGTTTATGAAAATGAATAAGTGAGAAAATTACTGTAAATCTTTCTTAATATAGCTTACAAAAAATAAGCATAATTAAACACTTATTATTATTCCTGCATCTCATTGATTTAGTGTTGAATTTGGAAAATCCTGCTTTACATACAGAAAATACAGGTCATTAATAAATAATTAAACTCACTATTGTGGTCAGTAGCTGTATCATAAATATTTGTTGAAAATTTTGGGGGGGTTTTTTGCTTTGTTTTTGTTTAGCTCTACAAATAAAAAGTCTTGCTTATAACTCTCTATGAAATATCAAAATATCTTTGTCTTAAGAATCTGCTGGATTTGAGCATTTGGGTTCTGAACATTTCCAGCATTATCAGGTTAGAACAGAACAAACAGACTAAAGTCTGACATCAGCACTCTTCCCAGCAGGATACACTACTTTTTTCATTAGAATCTTTGAGCTTGAGATCAGACACAGGGAAAGATTAAAACAAATATGAATTTAATCAAGGGATTCTACTTTCCTGGTGTGGGAACAGGAACATGCTGACATAAATAGAGGACGAAGCACTAGGGCGTCTGAAACAAATCAAAGACGGCTTGCTTACCACTAACTGCTCAGATGATCCATATCATAACAACAAAAAGAAAAACAATTATTTATTCTTTTTGATGTTGCTGCTCAGAAGTAACTTCCTTTTTGAAGAGAGCAGGGTCAAAGCCAAGTTATTGTTTTTGCTTGAAACTTTGTCAGTAAGGGACTAAAAGATATTAGGTATGACTTACTTTGGGGATTTTTGTGGGAAACTTAGAGATGCTCATTTCTTGTGGGTAATAACTTGGGCAAAAAAACTAATTGTAAAATGAACTGAAATGTTATCATTGTTATGGAAAATCAGACCATTAAACAGACAAAAAAAAGAGCAGACAATGCATTGAAGACCCCTAAAATTGATGGTAGACAGCCAGCTCTCAGCCTGAGCTAATGGCCAAAATCAAGCCCAGATACTGCATAATGCAGAGAAGATCCTGCAGTTAGAGATAAGTATGATCAGCACTTGAACATGAGTGGGTACACAGAAAACTCCAAGGTTTTCTCTAGTGCAGTGTAGATTTAACAAATGGTAATCAAAGTCTTTTTTGATCAAATAGTCATTGCAACTAATAAAGCCAACTAGAAGGACAAAGTCAAAAGGGATAGGCAAAATAAAGTATCTGCAAAAAGACAGATTTGGTGATTTGAAAGTGTTTTTCTACTATTTAAAATTCATTGCTGTTCTCAACCTTTTACAAGACACAAAAACAAATCACACCCAGAAGAGTATGCATGTTAAGTTTATATTCAGAAATAAACTGAGGAATTTAAATTTGCATAATATACAAACATTAACGTTCATGACATGCTTTTTAAGTACAAAATCTTACTGTCCCCATTTTTCAGATGAGGAAAGTGATGTTAATGTTCCAAGTGGAAAAAGAATGCACAGAGTGCTCGGATCTCAGTGGGAGACATATTCATTTTACCTTATAGATGCAAAATTATACAGTACTGATATTCAAGAGAAACAAACCCAAAACTTGAACTCCAAGTAAGTGGAACTGCAAGTTCTTAGCTCCTCACATGCCATCTAACCTGTCTCATTTTATTTGCAGCCCGTGTCAGATATTTGGACTTCAGCATAAGTTCTGATAGTTAAATATTTCAGCCCTCTCCCACTCCCACATTTTAGAAGGGAGCAGAGCAGGTGAAGAACTATTATATGTTTACTTCATTGTAAAGGAAGATTTAAGTGATAGTGTATTAGATTAAGAGTTTGTTGTGTTTCTTAAGGTGCAAATTCAATGATAAGGGGATTTCACACCAAAATGGAAACTCTGCTTACAGCTTGAGTCAATGTGGAACCAAACTATGAACTCCACTGAGTACAGTACCCCCCAATTCAGTCAAGTTCAAACAGAGGTCATAGATTTTTTATGTGGCCAATAGTGAAGTTGAGGCCAAAAGTCTGACAAGAGCTGTCATTTGAGATACAGTCAATGAAGGTGACATACTTTGAAAGTGAAAATGTTTCTCATTCTGCATAAGAATTAAAAGAAAATCTAAGTTCATTTCACAGGAGAAGCCAGAATCCATGTGCCACAATACCTCTTGGCAAACTCAAACCAGCATGTTCCATGGCAAGGACACACTTAAACAAAACACATCCTTGGGAGGGCAGAACCTCGTGTCTCTGCTCTTCCTAATAAGTGCACTAATCCTTATACAGCATTTCCCAACTAATTAATTCATGAACCTATAAATATTAAACATGGCAATTTTACAACTCCAGAGCAAAACATCAAAAACGGTATCTTAGAAAACATTAAAGATTTTTGTTTCAGATAAAAAGATTTGACAAACAAAGGAAGCACATAGCTGACAAGAATACTGTAGGGTCTTAGAGACAGCCCTGGGGAGACAAAGAAGGTGCTTCTGAGGCAAATTTCTAGGCAAAGTTCCCATTAGCTTGGCTTCCATAACAAGAAAGAGAGGCAAGGCCACAAAATACAGTGAGAGAGAGAAAAGTGAAAACAAAATCCGAAGAAATTGTCTAAAGACATAAAAGATTGGGTTAATTAGCACCTCATACATCAACAGAATGGGGTATCTACAGAATTTAGGAGGAAAAAGAGCCATCTCTGAATATCAATAAAACACGCAAGTAACAGTAACTGAAAACCTTTTATCAGTAATAGGAAAGATGGTTGACATTCAGTCAGTGTCCCCCTTTGATACAGGCCAAGCCTGTCTAAATCCTGTGTGCAACATAGGTGTTTTTTCAGTCTAAAATTTGGAAAGTTAAATGCACCTATATCCGCTGTTCCAGAAAGGAACCCCCTCCGTGTTTCCTGCACTTGATTCTCCTCTTTTCTTCAGCAGGAGGGATACTGTACTGGTGATGAGGGTGTGAGCCACAACACAGAGCAGTTACATCAGAAAATAACCTTGAGACACCTGGTGGGGAAAATATGGGGGAGTGCGGAAGAAAAAAGATCAGTGTTCAACCCCAAGTAGCTACACAACAGCAAAGCAGACCAAAACAATTTTTTAAAAGCAGAGTTAAAAGAGACAGTGAGGAAGGAACAAGAACCATGCTGATACAGCTGATTTAATTCAAAGCAGAAATCCAGAGGTAAACCAAATGCATAATTTTAAGATGGCACTTTCTAAAAATCAGTCTCTACGTCAGTGTCTAATACACAGACTTCATGAATACATCAGCAGTGATTTTTGAAAAAGTGGGCCAAGTACTAGGAACCTGCCATAGAATCCAGACCGTTACACCAAATCTGGCAATACTGACAAAGAAACAATCCCTCAGTTGTCCCACAGATGTGATTTAGAAGACTTACACATATTATTCAGTCAAACTGTTAAAATCTTTAACATATCTAATGCCACTGAGAATGTTACAGAATACATCAGAGTCTGGAAATGTTTTGGAATTAACATTTACATCATATGAGGAAAATGTGGGTCCTTAGCTAACTGGCAGATCAACAGCTGGGCTCAGTAGATTTCATTTCACCTCCACAAAGAAGGAGAGCAAATGAAGACACAAACCAGCCAACAACTAAATCACATGACCTGGTCAGATCTTGGTGAAGCCAGTCATATAATGAGTTTTCACAATACTAACAGTGCCTGACTCAAGATGCTGGGAAAAAAGCTGTAATGGACATATTTGACAAAAGCAGCAATTCTTTGGGTGTTATCCATCCTAAGAGTTAATTTCAGTGAGCTCAGTATCACAGATGTACTTCTGTGTACTTTGGAACAGAGTGCACCAAAATACTTTTGAGGCAAGACTGCCTGGAGTTGGCACATCCACAGGGTACAACACAGCACTGCATGGAGATGCCTACTCCAATTCCAAAAGATGTTGAGCTGTTGACATGGGATTATGATTGAGCCAACACACCTCTTTGCTCAGTAAGGCTAATTTGCTCAGGCTCTCTGGGATTTCTGCATTGTGTTCTGCTGTATACAACAGACATTTCAGTAGTTTGTCCAAGCTTCACCTCGTGATTGTTTATCACAACTTAGAGCTTAGATTACACAGCCCCAAAATGCTGCAGTCGCTGGTGATTCACAGAAGTCAAATTCTGACATCTGTTCTTCAGCAGGAGTGCTCCTGAGTACAAACCAGCACTTCTGCAACAGCAAAACCAGGTGTTCTCATTTAGAGAACACAGGACCAAAAATCATCCTGGCAAAAAATTTCATGATGTCATTTTTACCTCTAGCTTTTCTTGAGATGTAGGATCTTCCCCATGTTCCTCATTTAAAACCCAACACAGGGAACATACTAAATGCCTTCACTCCAGAGAAGTAAGGGTACGTGGTCTGACTTAAACTCTGAGCTAGGGGAATGCTCCCTGCAACAATATTCCATTATAGGTGACCTGCAGCAGAAAAGGGTAAAGGAACAGGTGAAAGAAATAAAGGCTCTTGGGATCCCTATTTCTCCTTTTCAAAAAAGTGTGGTTAGGTACCTTCAGGACAACCCTTGAGCAAGGAACACAGCCCGTGTTAGAGGTCCCTAAGCTTGTCCCAAATGATGTGCTCTAACCATATGCTACTATCACATAAAAATATATTAGCTTGGATTCCCAAGACAATATAGCTGCCTTAGCAGGGTCCTGCAGCCTGAATGCAAGACTCTGCTAACACACCTCTTCTTGGCATCAGGAATCTCTGAACCCTTCTCTACTGGGAAAGAGCCATCCTTACTGGAAATAGAAGTAGCCAGGGATTTATGGGAATCTCTACCATCTGTTCAAATGGATTTCCATGAAGTAGAATTTAAGTACATTTTTGGTGGATTTATTTCAGGTTAAAAGCTGCTTCTGTAACAATTATCCATTACTGCAACTGTATAAACAATTAACATCTATTTACCCTACTGTGAATCAAGCCTTCTTTATGACACTTTTGATAAGTCACATGTGAAAAATGTGACTGTACTGTGTATCCTTTTACAAAATCTTTGTGAGCTCTTCTCACTGACTTCTAAGAAAGACATACTTTTATGTCTTTGTTTAAAGAATACAATAAGAAAGTAAGAATGCAGAAATCTCAGCAAAAAAATTATAGGTTGAAAGCTTACAAATTTAACGAATTATAACTGTGATTGAACTGTAGTTGAATAAACTATGTATGTGACAGCAATACAATTTTATAGTTGCGTCTACATCCTCAGGATACTTTCATCATTATCAGAATACAGTAAAACACTGAGTCAATCTCCTGAGTCAAAGTCGTGTGCTTTATGGCACAATCTTCGATTACATGATTAAAGGTCCTGAGGATCCCGGCTCTTTCAGTGCACATTATTAAAGTTGGCTTACTTCAACAAGGATTAAATTGTTGATAATACAGTTCCAGACTTTCTTGAGCATTACCATCTAGTTCCTCACTACACAGGGAATATTCATTGCCTCCATATATTTATTTGGTGTGATATTCATCACTGTAGTAATTGTTTCACAAACAAATTAATTCTGCCTTCCTAAT